>SNQJ01S0117598.1:10538-27669 GCA_010110895.2 Picea sitchensis
AGTAGAAGTTATCTTAGAGTAGTTAGTTGTCTATTTTATTTAATAGGTTAGTTAGTTGTTTTTCTTACTTGTATATTTTCTTTAATAGGTTAGTTAGTTGTCTTTGCTTACTTGTTTATTTGCTTTAGTAGAATAGTTGCTTGCTTGTTTATTTACTTTCTTTCATAAGATAGTTTCTCATTGAATGTAGGTTGGCAAGTTAAAGTAGTTTGTTTTTGTTATCTACTTATTGTTATGCTTAATAGTTGATTTTTCTTATTGTTATGAACTAGTTTTCTTTACATAGGGTTTTTACTTGTCTTCTTAGAACTATCTATGGATCCTTGGCCCAAAATTACTTAGGTTACATAGTTTCAAGTTGCTTAGTAGGGTTTTCTCATTAGATAGATTTGCTTGAGTATATTAGCCTTAGATAGCTACCTTCATTAGTTAGTATTTTGGGCCCTGAATGCTATAGGTACCTTCTATTCCCTCTTAAAAATTTTAAACATCTCTAGAATTTTAATTTATCTCCATGACTACATTCTGTTGTTCAATAGATTTCTATAGGCTGCTCATGTGCCTCAAGATGATTTTGGAGCAACAAGTTATGGCTTTCAGAAGTTAACTTGGGATTAAAATTTACTCTCCATTATTTGCGTTGTAAGTCAATCATCCTAAATATTCTTGAGGAATGGTATACACCATTAGAAAGGTAGCATTGAGATATTTTATTTGAGCTACCTTGTTTTTTAGTAGCTAAAAACATTGTTTATAGCCTCAAAAATTCCCTACAAAAACATAACCTTCAAAAATAAAAACAAATTCACAAAAAACCACTGATTTCCTACTGTTGTAGACCACCAAATTGACTTCGCGTGCACTAGGTCTAAATTGTACACCCATATTTAGCATGCGCAAGTTCTACATGTGTAATTTGAAAATGTAGTGCATGCACAGCCTACCCATATCCGGTGTGAAAAACTTTTGTGGCGTGCACCCATATCAAGTGCACACAACTTTTGTGTCACACACCAATATTCTGTGTGCATTGCAATCTCTGCACCGCACCATGCTAAGGTTCAGTGTGCTCACACCTGCAACAATATTCCTTGCGCACCACCAATTCTACTTTCATGTCGCATGAATATTTAACGCGCACGCACCACGCACTAACATTGTGTGTGCACCAACAAATTTGCACTGTGCTCCGCGAACACACAATGTGCACGCCTTACACACCAACATTATGTGTGTGCCAAAATATCTGCACTGTGTGATGCTAAATTCTAGTGTGCTCACCTATGCACCAATATCATATGTTTGCCACCAATTCTACACCGTACAGTGCCAAAATTTAATGTGAATACCCTGTGCACTAGTATTTTCCATGCATCACCAGCTCTGCACTGTGCAACGCCAAATTTTACTGTGCACACCCACATACCATTATTTTTCCATGCATCACCATATTTGTACTACACAATGCTAAATTTTAGTGTGCACATCAATGCACCATTATTTTCCGTTCATCACTAGATTCACACCGTGCAATTCCAAATTTTAGTGCGCACATCCATGCACCATTATTTTTCCACGCTTAACTTTTTTTTCCATAATTCCAAATCATGAAATTCATCTTCATCTCTGGCCCATACAAGTCTGGTGTTGAGTAAGAACATTTGTAGTTAAGCTTCACATGGTCATTTTTTTTATCCTGTAAACCGAATTTGATCTTTGCATAGGAATTTTGACCTTTCTTTGTTGAATTCCTCCATAACTTTGTTGCAAAAATTGGGCCTTTTCCCAATTTCACCCAATTTTGTCCTGGACGCCATGGCCGCTATGTAAGATAAAAAATTAGGCTATCTATAGGACCACATTTCCCCATTACAAATTGAAATTTATTATTTTTAATTTTTGGGCTCATTTCTTCACATTAGCTGTGTGATTTTTCTAGATTTTGCTGCAACAATTAATCAAACAAGTTGCATATATACTCCATAAATTATTTCTCTGTGAATTTCCACTTCAGTTTTTTTCTAAATCGGACCATATAAGCTTAGTGTTGAAAAATGGGCTCTAATACCGCTTTGTAATGTCCCCATTACCATCAACTCAATAAAATTGCTTTGATACAACATTTTAGCATTCCCAACCACCTGTTGGGCTATGCGACTTAAAATTTCAAACTCCGATACTAATTTAAATCATAAGCATACTCTACAAATGCACATATTCATACAAAATATTAACATAAATATGTATGTCTCATACAAAGGAAAAACCCATGAAGCTACGCATAAATATTAATGCAACACTTGAATTAACACACAATTAAATTACTAAAATTTTCTTCATATGAACATAGTTGAGTGGAATAACAATAATAATTTATAAACACCATTATCACAAAGATTCCATAGAACAAAACACATAATTAAACACACAGTAAATAAATAAGAACATGAAAAACATTCATCTCATGACATAGACACCAACTGCATGTAGACCTTCTACAATCGTCACATCCATAGACCAAATTGCTCATAATCTTAGTAGTGGTTTACCCTCGAGCTAGGGATAAACTTTACCAAGGAATAGGAAATCCTAATCTAGTATAAGGTATGATAATCTACATAATTTCTCAGTCCAAGGTGCCTAACTGCTGCAATTAGCCTACAATATCTCATTCCCCACATGCCTATCCCACCCCAGGAAGTGTGCCCCTTCTCTTCTCAATAGTCCTTCGGTTGCCACATTTCCTTTCTGAGGCTTCATCAATAGTTCAAAAAGGAAGTCTCAAAGCCCTGTATCTATTTCCCAATGCACGAGGGACCAATTTTGAGTAGTTTCTCACCCAAATAAACTACTCATGAGCATGACAACCCACTTCTTCGACCATGGTCCTGACAACCCGCTTCTTCGACCATAAGCCTGAAAACCTACCTATTCAACCTACAACAAAATCAAGTACAAGTACATATGGTAGAATCCATGAGTAGATGGTAAGAATCATGAATGAATGATGAATTCCACAAAATACACTAAGTCTCTCTCTTATATATGCATGTTCCTTTTATGACACATGGAACTCAAGGAACTCCCTTATCCCCCACTTTATAAACTTAGGATATATTTATATACATAATTTATAATTTAAGGAATATTAATATAATATTCCTTTGGGCTTAAGCCCCCCTTTCTTAACCCCTTTTCCCTACCTAGTGGACTTTAATCCCCCATATTTTCTTACATGGTTGC
The DNA here is from genome assembly GCA_010110895.2 of Picea sitchensis. Lineage (NCBI taxonomy): Eukaryota > Viridiplantae > Streptophyta > Pinopsida > Pinales > Pinaceae > Picea > Picea sitchensis. The sequence continues at coordinate 13,782 of SNQJ01S0117598.1, forward strand.
TATGTAGTAGTGATGTGTTTTCATTAATATTTACATGTAATTACATACTACAATGATGTATGGCTAGCCATTTTAGCATCTGAATCTCTATCATAATAACTACACAAGAACTCCAGCCCCAATACATATGTAGTCACACACACACAGACACACACACATATATAACTTCGACTCTGCGCACTTCTAGGTCATTACAGTGCACTTATCCAGGTGTGTGAACAACTATGACTTGTGTGCTCATGTCTTGATAAAACATATCCATGAAATTATCTAGGTGCGTGCAACACCAGAACTAGGTGCCAACGTCCCACCAACCTGTGTGTTCATTTACATTTATATGTGCAATTAAGGTTTGGCCTAGGGGTGTTACATTCACAATGATGGTTAACTAACCATTTTAGCATCTGTCTCTCCAGCCTAAATACATACATAGTCGTATATATATATATATATAACTTCGACTCTATATACTTCCAGGTCGTTACAACACACTTACCCAGGTGCACGCAACATTATGACTTGTGTGCCCCTGTCTTGATGAAAAATATGTGTGAACTTATCCAGGTGCGAGCAACACCAAAATCAGGTGCCAAAGGCTCACCAACCTATATGAATATTTACATTTACAATTTATACCAATGACTCCCTAACCTATGTGTTCATTTACATTTATCTGTGCAATTGGGGTTTTTCCTAGAGGTATTACATAGTTCTATGACTTTCATATAATATAAGGAATTCATTTCAATTATACATATATATCCATCCATTAACGTTTCCATAGGAGACAACCATTCATTCCATCATCATATATCCATATTTATGCATACAGTTACATGAAAAATTCATTTTCTTTCACTCAATCACACAGAGAGAAATTGAAAACTTATCTATTTTACAGGCTATAACCAAACTACTGACTGTGGGTGTTCCCCTTTCCACCCAATCCTAGACTCATAGGAATTCACTCTTACCACTCTGGCCATGCCTGTTCCAAGCCATGATACCACTAGACAACTCTCTCACTGTTAACTCATCAAGCCAATAATTAGATTTGGGAGGTTACTCTCCTCCACTTATTTGGAACCAACAAAAGTCTCCCCTTGTTCCTACTAAACTGAGGGCCTCCATAGGGTTTATCCTATGCCTTTCCAACTAGATTTATCTCCCAACCAACATCAATCATGCAACCCTCTTGTATTCCAATTAGGTAATCATGGAATCCGTTGTGTTATATCTTGATCACTCTTCTTCACACCCCTATGGGTATGGTATTCTCTCTACCAACTAGAAATGATAGCTCCCTTTCTCTTTTCCCCTCGTTTTCTTCTCTTGCACACACACCTTCATAAGGTTCTTAATTTTCCTTTTATTTCCTCTGTCGAAAGGAACCTGTGTGGTCAATATTTGTTGCAAGGATGGTAATCTGTGGTACATTTGTCTAACTATTCAACTATCCTAGTTATATATTCCCACACCTATGTTCATTGAGGGTGATTGGTTTCTCAACCACCATCCCTTCCTCATTAGTTTATTTTGTATTGAAATATGGAATGAGGAAATAAATCTACATATCTCAAAATCAAATATTATCATAGAGGAGACTTGAGTCCTCTTTAACATGATCAAGCACTCTATAGGTTCCTTTACTCTTTTATCTAGTGGTATCATGGCCAATACTTGAAGGATTCACCTCCATAGTGAACTATTGGAGATATTAATTAAATAAATAATACATTTACGATGTTCACCTTCCATGGCATGGAAATAATCAATTATGATTAATTACATATAATAAACGGTTTAGGAAAGGGGTGTTAGAATCTCCTCATGATTCAAAGGCACGTCGTCCTTGATGTTCATTCTCAGTAACACCTACCATGCCTTTTTCCTTGAACTTGTTCAACATCATATTCCTTTTCTTGGTCTGGTCCTTTCCCAGACTCTTGGCACTTTCCACATGCTTACGACAATTTTGAAAAGAAAGCATGTCAATTCATAATTTCATGCATAAAAAAATTATTATTGTTCATAATGCAAGAGGAAATTTGCAATCAACATAATATTTATCTGTGTAGTTTGTGGATTTGCATCCATATGGTTGTCTCATTAACTTGGATCACTTTCTTTCCTTGACATACACATTGTGTGCATGATCCCAATCAACACTCTACAAGAGTCATGAAATTATCTTCTTACTTATGGTCACTCACCCTCCATGCCCAGGTTCAGGCATCCCCTTCTCTACTATACAATCCCTCAGACGATCTATATTTCCTTGCCAAGGATTTCTCGTACAAGAATATTTTTCGATACTTCACTGAGTCCTCCAGTTGATGAGTTCCTATGAATTTCTCTTCTGAGGCGTCCCTCTGGCCCATGTTACCAAAACACATCATTCTCTATGATGATCATGGCCTATCATAGGATCCTCATGTCAGAACAATATCCTTTTTCCATGCTTTCCAACTTAGATAGCCATCATATTTCCTCACTAGAAATCTATTTCATCTCACGTGTATCACATGCATATAGAAAAGTGTGAGATATTATCATCAATTTATCAATAAAGTTTTTCTTTTAAATTTTTAAACCACATATTTCTATTTTCAGATTCGTTCCATACAAGAACTAGATTCCATATGTATGATAATTCCTTCTAATAACAGTTTGGCTCTTTTATAAACAACATGCATTGGTATCCTTTATGGTCTTACACTACCATATCCAAGACCGTATTTCCTGCAACTTAAATCTTCACACAACCAACAAATTGTTAGTTTCTCATGCACATATAATTTCATTGCACATTTACAATGACATCACAAACAATTCTTAATTTGTATATTCTAACAGTTGTATCACATTATTGTATTCAATTTTGTGAAGTAAAAGGAAATATCATTCCTTACACATGCATCATCTCATCATGCCAAATTTTCCAAGTGCCATCAATTCATTAAGTGAATTTAATGAATGTTCAATTCCCATGGCCACATTCACACACAATTCACCCTTGCACTGTTTTTCAAATTATCACTTTTCATATGAGGCACTTAGCCTTGGTGGGTTGGGACTCATCCAATATCTTAGCACATGTCTTCTCTATTCACATATATTATTACAACAAGATTGTTCATCCTACTTTAAGTTTATCATATCCTCAGATACACACACATGAAACTAAATTTTTTATATGAATGCATTCAAGCATTCTCTATTCACTAATAACCAAGGTGCCAACACTCATGGCAACCCAATTCCTTTCTTTACCATTGTTTAATTCCAGTAGAATATTGTAATATCCATCTTCCATAATGGGTAGTCATATACCCATCCACTCATGAAAACATGAATTTCCTCGATGCATTAATCAATGCACTGCTTATGAGCACCCTTATTCCCAATCATTCATGATTGGTCAATGTATTCATGACATATTTTTTCATGAATTTCTTACAAGGATCTCAATCATTCTTGGCTACTAGAGGCTCATACCTCCATCATCCATGTTATCTACTTTCCTGAATCATTCCCTTCTTGGATATCAATGACATACCACAACCACTAAAAATCATACACATGTCCTTAATAAAATATCTTAGAAGGGATTTCTTACCCAATCCCTTCATACCATATGCCACATCAGTATGAAAATATTTATACCTGCCTAGATGCCAACACATTTTCTGATATTACCTCATTAGTGGTGCTTTATAGGGACTCCAAAGGTCCTTCCATCAATATCTTATCAACAGCCTTGTTGCATTTAATATATACTTGAGGCTATCAACCATTGGTATTTTTCCTTTCCCAATAGCTCAATCATTTACTACATATATCATGCATCACCAAAGTCACAATTATATCAACTTTCATGTTACATAAAAATGTGTTTATCATCACATTTGAATCAATAAAACATTTTCAAATATACTCCTACATATTTGTATGTACTCTATCACATTGCGTTAATATTTTTCTGAGTGCAAGCATGAAATACTTTAGTTTTCTCCATTATCATGCCAAACAATTCACACATAACCACATTATCATGCCAAAGAATTCACATTCATCAACATATCGATTTCTCATCCTAGAGAAACATGATAGACAACAAGAAAGGAGTTAAGGGATTCTTCCCTTATTTCGAACTCCTTTTACACAGTTTGGAAATTGCAGTCCAAATGAGTTAATTCTAAGGCCTCACTTCCTTTAAATAACATGGCTCAAGCAAGCCTATTCATTTAAACATATTTCTAGATTTATTTTCCAGCATAACTCTATCTCATACATCAGAGTTTTAAAGTGAGAAAAGTGTTCATATTTTCTCCTTCTTTTTCTTATGCAATCCATCCCCTTAGGAATCTACCTTCTTTGTTCCTTGAGTATTCTTGGTCAATCTCATCTTGACCTTTCTTGGATAAATCAACATGGTATAACAACAATGTTTTTGTTCACAATGAGTTATGAACCTGTGCATTATGCACATTACCATTAGAAACGTTAATGGTCAACAATCATTTGCATAGCTTTCACTCATGCATTATATTTTAACATATACTCAAGGGTTCTTTTATAAATAGGATTTGCATCCCAATTCTTAATTCTTAGTAGTCATTAAGGTTATGATTTTTTTCTCCTGACACAATCTTTACACAACTCCTCCACAAGAACTTCTTCAACATGAAACCCTCTTCTTGCATATCTAGTACCTTTTGAAATAATCTCAATCTAGAGTCAACTTCATCGTTATCATTTCAAAGATTTACTCAATCTTCCATGAGGAGTATAATCATGAATTCCTATCATGCATTCATATTTTACATTTAATCATGTACTTTTACTCCATCAACTTGCATTCACATATGCACATTATTATTACCATTTTATATTCAAATTGTTCTTTTACGCACTTAGTCACATGCACTAGCATGTTGTGTGTGTCCACCACCAACACACTTTACAATTTCATATGCATATTTATTTAAAAATATTTAACTCATTATTTGTTCATGATATTCTCAAAGGCAATCTCACCTTTCCTTCTATCTTAATCAACAGAGCAGTCTTGCTCATTTTTCCTTTCAACATTTTATCTTATCTCTTTCTAAGGAATGGCATACTTCCTAAAGCTATTATTTAAACAAAATAATCAGACCCTCCTTCATAGGGTCAGCCATGCATCCATGGAATTACTCAGGTATTGCAAGTACAACTCTTACCTCACATATCACTTATTTAGGCGGTCTTTTCATGCATTTTAATCATGTGTAAATGTACATATCATGCATGTGCATTACTTACACATTTTTATACTTTTAATTCATTATGATTTGGTCTTAATATTAGTTTTCCTGATATATTATAAGCATTCGCATGGAAGTTATCATAGACATAATCATAATGATGTTTCCCTCTCTATATGATAATACCCAACAAGAACCACACCTTCTTTTTCTTCTACAAAATCATTCCATTTCAGAAGTACAAATTGGGTAGTTTTAGCATCACCCAAGGCAACAAGTTTACAATTCCATTTTTTCTTGTGTTTCAATCCATCCTTGGTCAACTGATCTTTATGAAGGGAATCCTTTCTATATTGCTTTATTTGTTACTTAAGTATACCAATCCATACCCATATGGATACCGTCCACCTTTGGATGTTAATTTGACCCATTGGTCATGTCGAAGTGTCCAAGCACTTCCTTTTCCATAATTTAGATCAACATTCTTAATATTTTCATTAGTCGTTCATTTTTTCATCCTCGAAAGGTATTATTCAATCAAAATCATCAACATTTTAACCATGTTGCTACTATCAACATATATTGTGCACCAAACACTTTACCCATGCCCATAATTCATATGTGCCCCAACTATTTGCCTCTTGCATCCACTTGCATATGCAAGCTTTCAGGTCAATAGGTTTATACATTTCCTTAATATATCTAGGAGCTCATAAGCTTGCTCATATGCCCTTATCATACTAACTCGTTATGAGGATTGGAAACAATCCAAAATGACTCTTCTTTCCTTTCCTTAATTAGGTTATCCCTACTACAACTTTTAACCATTAGAGGTCAAAACTGACCTTACAAATTTACCCATCAGAACTGTAAACATGAGGAACTATACATGCAGAGCTTAGTCTCTTATTAAGGAAGAAATTTATTATTTCCAAGAGTTCTATCACTCCATACCAAATTCCTTTAAGAACAAGTAATTTTCCATAAGGTTCTTATCCCTTACATAAAAAACTGTCCTACTACAGTGGGCTCTATCAACCCATACTTACAGGTAGCATTACAACCACCATTCCATTCAATTTCTAGACTTATGTAATGATATAATAGGATTATGCCATTTCTTCTCTTCACATTTAGATCTTACCATCAATTCCTATCAGAATATTCCTACTCTTGTAAGAGTAGTCACCAATTTGACAAAGGGAGACTATAATTTCTCTATTTCAATTCAGTAAGAATTTCCAAGGTACAGTTTCAATATGTTCTCCTTCCCTCAAGGAACTCATGCAGATAATTTACATTCTTTTAAAGGTAGAATTACTTTTCAATAGGCTCACCTTAAACTTGATATACCATTCCTATGGTTGGTGTCTATACCATTGAGGCCTAGTGTTTGAACCATGCTCTGATACTACCTATAACACACCCAACCCCCTAAGTACCCTTTTAAGGGATGGGGAATTAATTTTTCACCTTTATCGAACCTCCTCAAATACATTTAAATTGGAAACCATCTCCTTCTTCTTTATGATATCTTTCCAATGACTATAACTTTTCTTGAAATAGAGCTTTGGATCAAAAGTTATGGATTTTTGAAATTTCTAGGTTTTCAATGGCCAAAGGCCTCCATACTGCCACATGGTCTCTGCATCACCCATAGCATCCAACATGGGATGACATGTCATAATACATCACCCATTAATGAATACGTGGCTACTTTTGTAGGCATTGGCATGGCACCTAATACCTATTCAACCATGCCCTTGGCTTACCTAGCCCAAGCCCTTCATGCACCCAACGTTGTGTTGCACGTTCTTCCAAGACCCGCTCTCATCAAATAATTACACCTATCCCCAGGTCATCGGGAGTGTGAGACCGTGATACTTATAGATTTTGTGTAGTCCCAAAATGATTGATGTGGGATGATTTGTAACCTAGGACATATCCACATGTCCTATCATGCCACCTGTCCTAACCATGGCCCGCCATGTGGCCACCGTCATCTCGTGACACATGGCACAAGTTTTTCCTATGGAGCTCTATTTTAAAATACTAAAATCACTTGAAATGTGGCACACTCACCAATTGACATGTGTACTTCCCATGTGCACTGATGTGGCATACACATCATCGCAATGCCCAAGGTTTTCCTAACATGGAATTGACACTTGCCTAATCCATATTCATTGAATATTGTCATCTGACATCATCTTGAATCCTTTGGGTATTAGTTATCAGCTATTTTGGTAACGCCTATTTCCTGAAATCTTTCGATGGTATAAGATCCAAGATAAATTTGGAATCCTTAGGCATGTGGCCCTATCCAATAATTCCACATGTCATGACACATGGAATTCATATCACTCAACACATGGAACTCATTTTTTCCATGGATCCATGACCAATATTGTCGAATCTATGTGACACATGGAACCACTCACATCACGACATGTGGCACCACCAGATAATTGCAGACATCAGGATTGTAGATCCTTACTGACATACTATAAACTAAAACTCCCTGTAGTCCTCCATCCGAGGATTATGAGATAATTAATCAAGTTAATCCCATAATTAATTAAGGTGATCACCGAATTACGATAAAACTTTGGTGTTCAACATACTGAGGATTACGAGGTGATTAACTAGGTTAATCTCGATGATTACTAGGTACTTAATTAAGTTAATCCCCAGGATTATGACTCCTAGCCTTCACTGCAAGATCTATAATGGAGATCTATCCCTTTTGTGGAATCGAGGAAGGACATGTTTCGCCACTATATGACCGTGAACATTGGGACCGTGGCTCTTTCCAGTATTTTGTACACTAGAACTCCCTGCGGTCTAGGGTCTGATTGAATTCTTTCCACTAAGATATACAATGGATATTAGTCCAATCCTAAATCCAAGGGCTCAGATTTATGGGGCTCACCACAAATCCTATGCTTGGTGAGGGTCCCACACTCCACACGCCTTCAACCAGGTGTTGATAGGTGAGCCTTCCATGACACCATGTTCGCCAATTCAACACAATGTGTCATTAGGACATCACCCTCTCTCTCCCTATCAATATTATTATAGTTAAAGGTATGGAACTAGGGGCTAGAACCTTGGTCTTGGGACATCAGTGTGTCAAGAATTACAAATGGGATTAGACTTAAAATTCTTCCGGGGTTCGATGATTTGATGCCCTGGGTCGCGAAACCCCCTCTTGAGCTTGGTTAAGAAACTTGACGACTGAGAACTGCTCAGTGTTGTGATATGACAATGGGTACTTGTCCATTTCTGGATGGTTGAGATCGACCCTCTTCACTAGATCGATGACTATTATTCCTCACATGTATTTACATAGGATTATAATGGGTAACCAACTAATATTTGGATGATTTTTATTTACTCTCACCCTAAAATCGACAACTACTATGACTCATCGATTTCATTCAATGTTGAATGGATTATAGCTTATGCCTTGTGTTATCACTAAAAAATCATCTGTAGCATTGCACACAATGGTTAAAGAAAGACATCAATGCCAGAAACAATTAGTTCACCTACAACACCAAAATCTATCAAAAAGGAAAAAAACTATATATTTGGTTCATAAATGAAAGTGTGCAAATTCAACAAAGGAAGCACGTGCACATTTTGAGGGCCCCTAGCCTTCACATTTTAATTTCTTGCACTTTGTAAAGCAACTACGCTTCACTTAGAGTCCTATCTCACAATAAGGGTTATCTAACATAAGCACATAGGGGTAAAAATAATCAATATTCTTTTATTTGCTTTGTTTCCACATGGATGGCTCATTTGGCATTTAAAATTTTGAGTTGAAGTTATTGCTCTTTCAAAACATAATCAATTAATTTGGGACTAGAAATTAATTTTATCCCTCAAGTATGATCTTCCCCCCATGGATGATTTTAAGGATGGAAATTTATTTTAAAATGTAGAAACCTTGGCGAATCTTACTAATCCTTCATATGCCAACTATAAATTATTAGCAATATTTTTGTAAAAATATTCAAATTTCTAAGGATTTTATTAATTTTTTATAAATTTTTGGCGATTTTTAAGGTAAAATGATTTTATCCTCTAGAATTTGGCCGAATCATTTTTAAAATAGCGAATCTCATTTTTGGAAAAACCATGGAAAATTAGCCCATGACCGAAATTTAGCCTTTAAAATCATCCTTGCTTCCCCCACACCCTAGTGTGATCTCAGGAATAAAAAAATGTGGTTGAAAGGAAATTTCATCTCCCTTTAAAAATCATTAGGAGAGAACAAATCCCCCCTAGGGTACCTCTTAGTTTTAGAAATCATCTTAAGGATTTGTAAGGGCCCATACATTCCCACATGTTTTCAATCTTAGGATAGTTTCTAAATTCTTTCTCTGTTTAGACAACACTCTAGGAAAGTTTAAAAGATCAAGTAACGGGCACATACATGTCCACATGTATACAATTCTAGGATAGTTTCAAAAATTTTCTTAGTATAAACAAAATTCTATGGAGTTTAAAGGATTTGTAAGGACCCATATGTCCACATTGCTAGTTCTTTAGGGCTTTAAATATTCCACAAGGTTGTACCAAAGAAACATAGTAAGCTAGGTAAGAATATTTGTAAGGACCACAAGAAGTCCACATCTTGCAATCTCACACTTAACTTATTAAAATATTTTTCACACTTTTAACGTTCTTGCACACAAAGCCACTCCTCAAACACATAATTTATATTATAATATTGGAGGTCGAAGTAGGATTCCTTCAAAGTAATTCCGAAAGATCCAACAACTTATTTGGAAATTATTGACACCAATTTAATTCAAACGAGGTTAGTCCATGACCCCAATCTCTCAGCCCACCACATATAAAACAAATTCTAAGAACAGACTAAATTTTCCTACACGAGAGGTACCAAAAGAATTTTTTTTGTCTAGGGAGGATATCGAGGGTAGGCATCCAAATAACCCCTCTTTATCAGGTTCTCACATTTTGAAACAATAGAAGTTGAGAATAGGGATGTTTCAAATCCTCGAAGTCAAGTGTTCCTACACCATAAGGCAGGGAGAAACCCATGAAGGGTCAAAGGCCGAGGTCTGTTTGTTTTGTGCATCCCTTCTTGAGTCACCCAACTCTTGTGAGGGTATCTAACCCATGACCCATTTATTAGGCCGAAAATCTAAATGTCGCACTTTTACCGAGGTACTTAGTGGTCAAACATAGGATATCTACCAAGGTGGTGGTTGTGGGATGCAATTTCACCTTGATCAGATTTTGTGTGGATATTGGGAACTATTGCCAGTTCTTTCGAGATATGTGCCCTCTACCCCTCATTATAGTTGATTACTTCAACCTTCACTAGTTCCTCTTCTGGTGGCTTCAGACCCACTATTGAGTGCTATTGGAAGGCCTAGTGCTAAATTGAGAGGAAGGATGATAGTCTTTTAGGAAACAAGCATTTTTTTTTATTGTTCCCCCATGCAGAAAATATCCACCGATCCACATACTTGCTTATTTATACTTCATTTATGTATGATGTTCATTTGATTACATGCAATTGTGGGTTATACTATCTTGTGAAGGTAAAAAATATACAAAGTTCTTGTTCATTTATTTCTCTCTTTTCACCATTTGCACACATTCACTTTTCTAGTTGGAACCATAGGAGAACCACAGAACCCCCATCATTCTAGACACTTGCAAAATCTCCCTCCTATTCTAGGAGGAATCCCTATTCTTTCCAACTCACCAACTCAACCATCTCACACCCAATGAGTGCCATCGTTTTGGGATCAACTTTACTTGGTTCCACTTTGCTTAGGTCAAATATCCAAGTTCGTCCATCTATTAGTTCTCCTTCACAAGGAGGCGGGGGGTCAAACTTCTTCTCAAGGGAGAAGTATAATCCCAACAAATCCCTCTCAAGGGATAGGTCCATTACCTACACACACAATGGCTGGAACTAACCCTCCACCAAATCTCCCTACACCATACTTGGCATCTCTCAACATTCTTGATTTAACCAAACTCATGAATGATCCCATTTTGCATGATGCCACTTGGCCCAATATGCCTACCAAGTTACCTTCATACATTCTCAAGTTTGAAGGAAAACCAGAGGAAGATCCCGCCAACTATGTTATGAACTTCCAATTATAGTGCTCTTCAAATAGCATCATGGATGATTCCATCTACTTGAGATTATTTCAAAGAACTCTCACTGGTTCATCAGCCAAAGGGTATGTGGATGAAAAATCAAGGTCCCATGTGACTTTTGAATCATTGGCCAATGCCTTTTTGTCCTTTTTCCAATTACCATTTCGTCATGATACTATATTAAAACTCCTCTCTGATTTCAAACAAACCACTTCTATCAATATCGCCAACAACATCAATGAATGGTGTCGATGACGTAGTTTGTGTAAAGAAGAAACCACCAAAGAACAATGCCTCGATTGGTTTCTTAAATCACTCGTCTATGTTATTTCCAAGGATGTTTAATCCACTTTTCCTCCATCAGAAGAGGAAGACACCATCAAGGCCCAAATATTTGACCTCATCTATGCTCAATCAGGTTGCTTATACACAATATTTTCTGATGCACCTAGACCTATACCATTTTTCTAGGACAAACCTGGGATGTCCCACGTTGTGGATGGGTTGATTGGTTCTATGACACAATGCAACCCTTATAGTCACCCGTCACCTACTTATGGTGCAAATCGGTATATGCAACGATATGGAGGGGCGTCTTATTAACCTACCCCCACTCACCCATAGTCATATCTTATTTCTCCCCCTCAGCCATTGGGGGGACCCCCACCGGTAACCCAGATGCATTTGGTCTCTCAATCAAATGAGGGTCCACCCCCAACCCCCATATGTAACCCCAACAATAGTGGAAGTACTTCAACTTCCTATATTCCATATGGATTGTCTCCAAAAAAAATTCCATATTTTCCATTCCCTGGTCCTCCCCAGCCAATTGCTCCTCCACCAGGACAACCACATGTCAGTGTTAATTTTTTTCAACCCTCTCCTATTCAACAAGTTCACACTTTTGAACATTTGAACATGGAAAATGCATTTCACCAGTTGAATAATGCCAAAAAAGGGGAATAATCGAAACAATAACAACCTGAGGCTAGGATGAAATAGCTCCCAACAAAACCATGCCGTTGGGGGAAAAAAAAATCAAGGAAACCAAAACCCCAAGGGGGAAACAATAACAATCAACCACAATAAGGGAAGAACAATAACCTAAGAACTAACTTCCCTTGTGCTCTATGTGGTGAGTATGGACATTATACTCACCATTGCCCCTAAATTTTTGATTTCAAATGGATGGAATAATCCATGAACATGTAACGCCCCCCGACACGGCCTACCCCTCAGCAGGCCCCACAAAATTATTTGCAACGACCACCTTCGACCATTTTCAAAATGCTATTCCACACCAAGTTATGATGAATACCCAACATGAGATAAACTTGGCCCCACCAAAAATGGGGAAATATCAAAACCAAGGTCCCACTCAACCTATAAATCCGACCGATCACAATATTCTCCTTACCAGCGAAGAAGAGATTCTTCTACAAACACACGATTGTCAATACATATTCCCTCCCCACTCTACCCCAACCACCTTAGAAAAAACTCCAACTACAGTCGGGAAACCTCTGATGATTCCCCCCCTAACACTGAACCAAACCCTTGTATACCCTACATGTTGTTAAGATGGAATGTACATAACCCTCATGCTAGGGAAACCCATGTATGTGTTGGGATTCCTCCAAACCTATCCATCACATCTCAAATCCTTGCTTTCCTCCTTGGGGGAATTCGACCCCCCTGATACTTGACTCATCACCTTTGATATAGATAGCGGAGAACCATGTCTCCCTACCTTGGTATCTTTTTCGATACCAGTCAAGATCCAGAACATCATAGTTCATCGATACATCATCGATGAAGGTGCATCCACATGCACCATGTCCAAAGTAGTATGGCATAAAATTGGCTTGCCTGAGCTAGTACCCTCTATTATCACCTTGATATCTTTTGACGATCGATCGTCATCCCCTGAAGGGATCTTCCAAAATGTCCCCGTAGAAATTGGGGGTAAAACCATCCTGATTGACATTGAAGTTATCAAACCCCACTCTATTACAATATCTTGTTCGGATGCAGCTACATGTATGCTATGAAGGAGGTAGACTCTTCTTTGTTTCGTACGATTATGTTCCCCAACAACAGGAAAATCGTCACCATTGACCAACTTACACATTACGAGCCTAATCATTCCACCAACATTGATAACATTCTCCCCCTTTTCCACACTAGTTTGGATAATTTTTCAGTCATCAACATTGGTCATGGAATATTCAAGGACCCATCCTTGGTAGGGATGTATCATGGAGCAACACCTCTCCTAGAACCTTCCATTTCATAAAAAAATTGTGTAGTTTATTTTAATGGAACATATGTCGAAGACAATACTCCTCTCACGGAGGTCCCTCCCCACATCAAAATTCCACCAATTGAAGAACTACTACCTTAGGAATTCCCTAAGAACCACACTACACCACCAATGCCAGATTCCCCCCCCCCCTCTCCAAGGGAAAATACCATTTTGGGAG
>SNQJ01S0117598.1:27679-44329 GCA_010110895.2 Picea sitchensis
TGGAAGCTTCTCTAACATTTATTTCTTAGTTGTTTTTAGTTTTATTTATTTTGTTTCATGTGTATATGGTTATCTAATCAACTTACAAACTTCTGTCTTGTTTATCTGAATTAACTAAGCATGCAAGTGTTGCGGTTTTTCTCACCCATGTGACAAAACTAGCACAACACCTTGGGACTTAGCAGTCCCACAACCTCATGCTGCATCATTCTATTGGTTACATATACATGAAAAAATACATATTTCATAGCACCATGAATTTCATCTTGTTGATTAATTGGGTTTGTTTTCATTAATTCCAACCCTTGAATCCATTTTGGTAGAAAATTATGGTAGCCCCAATAGTATGGTTAAGGGACTCAATTTTTTGTGAGGTATAAAGGAATGAAGATCAATGTATTTGTAGGCAATACTATTCTAGTTGTATAGTACATGTTGTGCCATTTTCGGTGATATGTTGAACGCCACATAACTCCTCACGGTTAGAGATTTATGGTCTTGTGAAGTTGGAGAACCCTCATGAGTTATTTAGAATCCTCTAGAAGGTCAAAGAAAATTTATTCTAGAAGCTCTTAGAAGAAGTTTACTAGTCAAAGTGGTTGTAACTAGGAGTTAATCATGAGTTAAGTTGTTGCAAAAAGAAAATAATTATAAATAAATTAGTTGCAACTAGAAGTGGTGAGTTTACTATTTGTAGATAAAATGGTGGTAAGTGGGCAAGTGGTTAGAAGTGGGTTAGCCCTAAAAGAAGGTAGTTGGGTAAAGTTAGTTAGAAGGTAACCCCTTGAGGAAGCTACTTGTAGAGTATAAATAAGAGAGAAAGGGTCTCCTATTATAACCTATTGAGCACACTGAATATATATTATTTTGTGAAAGGTTTATTGCAGATACTCATTGATACATCTGAAGTTACATAAGTCTGAGGCAACAAAGAAGGGTTGACGACAAAAGTTTCAGAGTTGCAGAATTTCTAAAAAATACCTAGTTTTTGAAGTGTATGCAGGCTACAGTGGAATAGGTCACATGCATATGTAGGATACCATGGAAGAGGGTGCAGACATACATGGTATGAAGAAGAACAGGATGCATACAGTTGGGAAAATCCATGAAATATTGATTAGATGAGGATGGCAGGTTTCTAGAGTCTGAAAGAAAGTTCCCAGGAAGGTCTACAGTGATTAGGTACAACAGATCTATCTACAAGTTCAAAAGGTATGTAATATTCTTATGTGTAGTTGGATATTGTTGTCTACATGAAATATTGTTATGGGATATTGTGGATTTTCCCTATAGAGGTTGATGGTTGTATGGCACTTGTTGTATGAGTCAAATCTATAGAAATACAATGTTGGTATGTCTAGTATTTATCATTGGTACATCTTGTTAGTTTGAGTTTTGAGGCATATCTTGTATTTATTGGTACATGGTTGAGGGATTTTGGTTATGATGTATTGTTGAAGTTGTTGGTATAGTTTGAGGTTTCATAATAGTGAGGGTTTGATGTCTAGTCCATGTGAGGGTTTATTACACATGATTATGATTGTATTCACATGTATGTAAAATGACTAGAGACACATAGATGCACATGGTTTGATTGATATTCTTGTGATATTGGGTATGGGATCTATGTTATCAGATATGATATATTGAGGAGATTGTTTTTACAGGTTTTTGGTATATGTTGGTACATGTTATTGGTTCAAGTTGACTACAGGTTATTGGTACAGGTTGACTATATGTTGTTGGCACAGACTTGTATGGGTTTACAATGGTAGTGTGGTAGTGGTTTCAACAGTTATTTGACACTTATATTTCAAGGTGGTTAGGTAGTTGTATCAACCTTTTGGTTGTAGCCAAATAAATTAGGGTTTTGTAGCGTCCTTCTATTTGTAACCATAAAATTGGGTAATTTGAGCTTCCCTCAGGTTGTATCTTGAAAAATATATGGGGTTGGAGCCTCCTTCTAGTTACAACTAGAGAACAAATGAAGTTGGTGCTTCCAATGAATGCAAGTCTTAAATACATATAAGAAAAATCATTATGTGGCTTTCTCCTGCTTTGGATTTCCACCTAAAAGTACTGGTGTACTGTGTATGTTTATGATTTCTCATTGTTAATGGTTTACTTATTATTCACTTGTTGAATAATAATGGTAAATTGATCATAAAGACAAAAAACACTTATATACTGTGGTTAAAAAGGATTAGAAAGATCTATTACTGATTCACCCCCCCTCTCAATAATCCAACAATTGGTATCATAGTAGGTCCTTCAAGAGACGGTTTAACAACTAGAAGGAGATAATGGATTACTCTAAGATTGGGATACCACAATTTGATGGGGAATATTATGCCTTATGGATCAGAAGAATGAATACACACATACATGCACTAGGTTTTGATGTTTGGCAATCAATGGTAGATGGATAGAAAGTACCAATTATTCCTCCAACAGATAAACATGGAAAGAAACTTGAAGAGAATAACTCAAGAGCTAAAAGTGCACTACTAAATGAATTTTCTAAATCTATAGACACCAAATTTATTCATTGTGATTCTGCAAAGGATATCTGGGCCAAGTTGAAGAATGTATATGAAGGAGATGAGAAAGTCAAAGAAGTTAAGCTTCAAATTTTCATAGAAAAAATTTCACAACAGAAGATGAATGAATATGAGAACATAGTAGCCTAATTTATACGAGTTGATGAAGTAGTAAACAATATCAAAGGCTTGGGAGACGAGTTAAATCAAAAAGTTGTCGTCACAAAGGTATTGACATCTCTACCAATGAGATTTGACTCAAATATTTCAGCACTAGAAGAGAGAGAGGATCTAGCTACACTAACCATGGATGTGCTACATGGGACACTCACAACTTAAGTTATGATAACAAAGAAAGATAACTCGATTAAAAAATAAGTATAATTCAAAGAAAAAGGAAAACAAAAAAGAAAAGTAAGATAGCAACAGTAGTGACATCTCATAAGACAACAAAGAAGTAGCCAACTACGTTAGAAGACTAAAAAAGGGGACCACAAAATATAGAGGTAAGCTTCCATTGGTTTGTTTTAATTGTGATGGAATTGGTGATTTTGCTAACAAATTTCCTCATAAGAAAAAGAAAAGGAATGAAGAAGATGATTCAAATAGAAAACAAGCATACAAAGTCAGAACAACCAAAAAGGTAAATTTTTCAAGAAAAGCTTTTGCACCAAAGAAGACAACAACTCATCAGATGGAGATGAATCCAGTGAAAGTGAAAGAAAAAGGGTTATATTCATGGAAATAGAAGATTCCTATGTGGAAGGATTCAAAGAAGAATATGAAGAGGGAGAAGTTAACTACGGAGATTTTTTTTTAAGTTCCATAGAATTTTATAAACGAGAGAAGAATAAAAACAAGTCACTTCAGGAAGAACTAAAGGAAATAGTAGTTCAAAATTTAGACTCTGAAGAACTAGAGCATATGATTACTAAATTAAAAATCCAAGTTGAGGAAGACAAGAGGATTAAATAAACACTCAGAGAACATGTAGAAGAAAGAGATAGGATCATTGGAAATATGTAAGAAAAGATTGTCACATTGAGAAAAGATATTCAAAAGAAAAACATGCAGAACAACTCCAAATTTTTGGACAAAATTATTAGCAATCAAAGGCCAAATCATGAGAAGTTCATAATTGGATACAAACAGAAATAAAAAGGGTCAATATCGAAAAACCTAGATCAAGAAATGAAACCAAGAAGTTATGAAAATATAGTCAGAGGGGACAAGAAGTTTTTACAAGGAATATCATAGAGACACTCCTCCTCACAGAAGATTCAGATTTCAAAATCAACAATAGTCATAAACAAGAAGGCCTTAAGAAGAAGAAGAGTTCAAAAGAGTAACTCATTTTAGAATATCTATAGCTCCCATGTATCAAACTGTCTTTCTTGTTTTATGTTATTCATGTAACAATTTTGGACATAAGGATGTGAATTGCACAAAAAATAACCTAAACAGAGACAACTATTAAAGTTATGCACGAAATGATTATTCAAGAAGGCATAGTGAAACACATAATAGAAGATACAACAGGTTTGATTCCTCCAGTACTGAGAAAGGATGGTACAAGTACAAAAAAAATGGTCACATGGCCAAAGATTGTAGAATGATAGTTCCTACAAGATAATCACAACAAAATAACAATATTCACATAAAAGAACCTTAAAGAATATGGATAAGGAAGCAGAATCAGTTCAACAATGACGAATGCACACTTTCTCTAGAAGATAAACACAAGAAACATGGTTGGTATGCTAACAATGGATGCTCAAAGAACATGAAAAATGATGAGGACATGTTTCTAACCTTGAGAAAGGAAAGACATGGATCAATCTCCTTTGGAAATGATGACTCAGCCAAAATCAATGGAAGAGGCACATTCAGAATTGGAAATAAGGATACCAAGGAAGAGAATGATCTACTAGTGGAATATATGAAACACAATATTTGGAGAGTATGTAAAATGTGTGACCAGGTTCACAAACTTTTGTTTGATTCATAAAAATGCGAGATAAGAAAAGAAGGTTAAGAAAGATTGGTTGTGACAACTGTAAGAAATTCAAGAAACATATATGTATTAAGTGAAATTGGAAATGAAAAGTGTTGTATAGAAAAGGAATATGAAGTGTGGCTATGGCACAGAAGAATGGGTCACATAAACTTTGATAATCTTGTCAAAGTCAGCAAAAATGAAGCAGTTAGAGAAATTCCCCAGATCATGAATCCAACCATCACTTTATGCAAGCATTTTCAACAAGGAAAACAAACCAATACCATCTTCAAGTCAAAGGAATACTCCACAACAAAGCCACTAGAAATTGTACATACTAATCTAGTTGGACCAAATAGAACAAAAGTGTTGAAAGTTGAGAAATATTTTATGTTCTTGGTTGATTATTATACAAGGATGATTGCAATTGTTTTTCTTAGGAAGAAGTCAAAACCTTTTAAGAACTTCAAGATATACAAGGAAGTTTTTGAAAATGAAATAGATTCAAAAATCAAATGTTTGAGATCAGATAATGGAGGAGAGTTTACTTCAAAGTAATTTATGGACTTCTCCAACAAGCATGGGATAAAAACGAAATTCTTTGTTTCTAAGAAACCACAACATAATGGAGTCGTCGAAATGAGGAACATGATAGTACAAGAAATGGATCAAACTATGTTAATGGATTCCAAGTTGAAAGACATCTTTTGGGCACATGAAATGCATAGAATATTTCACATTCAAAATGGAATAATGATCAGAAACAACAGTTATAAGACTCCCTACAAGCTATGGAAATGAAGACCGAAGAATGTGAAGAACTTTAGAGTTTTTGGAAGAAAATGCTACATCAAAAAAGAATATGGCATAATGGGAAAATTTGATGCTCGTGTGGACAACGACATAATTGTGGGTACTCGAGCATAAGGAAATCATACAAATGTTTCAATGTAAGACTCAACAAAGTTGTGGAAATAATAAATGTGATGTTTGATGAGACAAATGGATGAAAAATAAAGGAAGACGAAATGGAGTCGTTGGAATATGTTCACGAAGAAGAAGCTAAAGAAGAAGAAGTAGCATAAGGGGAAGATGAATAAGAGTAGTTAGAAGTAGAAGATAAATAAAATCAATATCTTCAAGTAACTCCAAATCCACCTAGAAAAATAATACAAAAGAATCATCCATTAGATCATATCACCAGGAACAAAGATTTAGGAGTTGAGATGAGAATAATAATTCATTCACCAGAACAAATTCACCTAGCACTCTTATCTATGACTGATCCAAGCAGTTTTGAAGAATCCAAAAAGGATAAATTTTGGATAAAAAACATGGATGAAGAGTTGGATCAAATAGAGAAGAATGACACTTGAGAATTGGTTCCAAGGCCAAGGTACAATAATGTGATCAACACAAAGTGGGTCCTAATAAACAAATTGGATGAACATGGGAATTTTACCAGGAACAAAGCTATATTGGTATGTAAAGGATACTCTTAGGTTGAAATTATCGACTTTGAAGAAATGTTTTCCCCAGTTTCTAGAATGGAAGAAATCAGATTGATCATCTCTTATGAATTCTCCAAGAATATTAAAGTGCATCAAATGGACGTGACATCAACCTTCCTGAATGGGGATATATAAGAAGAAGTATACATTGAGAAACCATAAGCATTTTAGTTGTCATAGAATGAAGACTATGTTCTCAGGTTGAAGAAGGGCTTTTATGGTCTCAAGTAGGCCCCCAAAGCATGGCATTCCAGATGCAACAGATATTTAAAGTAGCAAGGGTTAAAGAAAGGAAATGCAAACAACAACCTCTACATCAAGGTAAATCAAGATAGTATTTTGTTAATTGAATTTTATGTTGATGATATTATCTTCAGAGTGATGATGACAGGATGAGCAAGAAATTTGGAAAGGATATGAGAAATTAATTTGAAATGTCATTACTTGGAGAATTATCCTTCTTTTTGGGTCTTCAGATATGTCAGAGAAACTAATGGATTTTTATTTCTCAAACCAAGTATATTAGAGAAATGCTAAAGAGGTTCATAATGGAAGATTTCAAAATAGTCAATACTCCTATGAAGACCAATTGTGAGCTAATTAAATATTATGATTCAAATTATACATATCAGAGCCAATACAAGTCAATGATTGGAAGCTTACTTTATGTGACAACATTCAGACCATATGTAATGCAATAAATTGGACATGTGGAATTTTTTCAAGTAGCACCAAAGGAATGACATGTTCTAGAAGTAAAGAGGATATTCAAATATCTCAAGGGTACAAAATAATTTGGACTATGGTATCCAAAAGGAAAGGATATGTCACTTATTGCCTACAAAGATGCCAATTGGGAAGTTTGGATTAATGACTGAAGAAGTACAAGTGGAACACCATTCTACTTGGGTGAGTGTTTGGTACCTTGGATAAGAAAGAAATAGTCATCAATATCACTGTCTACAACCAAAGCAGAGTATATTTCATTAGTATCATGTAGTACACATGTTCTATGGATGAAACAAACTTTGATAGATATATAAGTTGAGTATGATAAGCCCATTCTGATATATTGTGATAATACAAGCACCATAAGTATTTCAAAGAATCCAATGATGCACTCCAATACAAAGAATATTTCCATCAAGTATCATTTTCTATGGGAATAGGTTGCAAAGAATAACATTCGAGTTGAGTATGTTGGGACCAAAGAATAGATTGCAGACATCTTTACAAAACCGATTCTGAGGGACATCTTTTAGTATCTTCGCCAGAAACACGGTATAGTTTCTACCCCACAATGAATTTTGAATGCTATTCTTATATGTCTTATATTTACACAAGAAATCACCATAAAGAGGACAATTTAGTTAGGGGGAGAAGTCTCAGGAAGAGATCAATCAAGGGGAGTATCCCAAGGAAAGTTTAGTTAAGGGGAGAAGCCATGATAGGAAGTTACCTTTTCCATTGATTTCAAAGGGGGAGAGATTCACCAGATGCATGGAGAGATAGTTAGATGCTTGGAGAGAGAGAACAAAGGAATTTTTATAGGGGGAGTGATGGTCATAGGGGGAGCATGAGTGATATGAATTCAATGTTTCATTAGAGTGTTTCCATCAATTCCAAAGGGGGAGATCGTTCATTAATTGGGTTGGTTTTCATTGATGTGAATCCTTGAAGCAAGTATGGTAGAAAATTTTGGAAGCCCCAACAATATGGTTAAGGGACTCAAGTTTGTTTGAGGTATAAATGAGTGAATATCAGTGTATTTGTAGGTAAGAATATTCTAGATGGATAGTACATGTCGTTCCATTTTCGCTGATATGTGGAACATCACATAACTCCTCATGGTTATAAAGTTATGTCCTTGTGAAGTTGGAGAACCATCATGAGTTATCTAGAAGCTCCTAGAAGGTCAAAGATGTCAATTTATTCTAGAAGCTCCTAGAAGAAGTTTACTAGTCAAAGTGGTTGTAATAGGAGTTAATCAAGAGTTAAGTTGTTGCAAAAATAAAATAATTAAAAAT
Source organism: Picea sitchensis (assembly GCA_010110895.2). Lineage (NCBI taxonomy): Eukaryota > Viridiplantae > Streptophyta > Pinopsida > Pinales > Pinaceae > Picea > Picea sitchensis. The sequence goes on from SNQJ01S0117598.1 coordinate 35,754, forward strand.
AAATTAGTTGCAGCTAGAAGTGTTGATTTTACTATTTGTGGATAAATTGGCTGTAAGTGGACAAGTGGTTAGAAGTGGGTTAGCCCTAAAAGAAGGTAGTTGGGTAAACTTAGTTAGAAGGTAACCCCTTGAGGAAGCTACTTGGAGAGTATAAATAAGAGAGAAAGGGTCTCCTATTAGCACCTATTAAGAACATTGAATATCTATTATTTTGTGAAAGGTTTAATGCAGGTACTCATTGATACATCAAAAGTTACGTAAGTCTGAGGCAACAAAGAAGGGTTGACGACGAAAGTTTCAGAGTTGCAAAATTTCTGAAAAATAACCTAGTTTTTTAGGTTTACGCTAGTGTTATAACTCAGAATGCCACTTCTATGCATCCTTGATGTTGGCCTACTCATTCATACATATGTCAAGCCCATTTTGATGGAGTTCTTCTAAAAAAAAACTTTTTTCTTGGCATACGAGCCCTGTTTTATAGTGAGAGTGCATACACATGCTATATGCATACTTGAAAGCCAGCATAAATATGTTTTGTGCACTACTGAAAGAACACGTGTACTCTAAAATGTGACAAAAAAATATAAAATTTGTGCTTTCTAGTGGAGTTTATGAGATATCTTATATTCTACAACCATCTTACCTCTTGTAGCCCTTTTGGAAAAAAATTAACCATATTTTTCTCCTATAAAAAGGGCCCCAGGGGGGGGTCATTTGGATATATCAAACTAGAGACAAGAGAACTCTACCAAATTTTCTCTCCTTGTTTCCAAAGTTTTCTCCATTTTCTCTGAGTTTTATCCTTAGAATTCCCTTCCATCCATCTTCCTTATACCATCCATAATTTCCCCTTTTATTGGCATGTTGGTGGTGAAGATTATATTGGGAATAGTGCACTTGGAGACACAGTAGACGAACCTAGGCGAGGTTCATGGAGTAGCGCCAACAAAGTTCAAGTTGTAACCTCCAATTTTGTTATTAATAAAAGAGAAAATCTTGTGTCCCATATCCTATGTCTATGTGTTTATGTTTATGAAACTTTTCATGAATAACTAACTCTTTAGATAATCTTGATAATTAAGCATACGTTTTCCTAGATTGTTCTGTAGCATTATTTCGGGCCAAATTTGGGAGAAAGCCTGTAGTCTTGGAATGGACAACAATTGGAATGGGTTGACATCAGTCGTAAGGACTTAAGGTACATGTTTCTATCTTATTTATATTCCATTAGTTATCATAAGGTTGTGTGTGGTTTTGGGTAGAATATAAACTTTTATGTCTTTTAGGGTGTCAAGGATCTGCCTAGTGGCTAGACCAAAATTAGGGGGATTTTCCCCATAAAATAATTGGTGACTCTACTAGGGAGCCTGTCTAGGGTATTTTTTAGGATATATTTTATTTGTCTTAAATTCCTATTTGTTTAAGTTTTCTATTTATTTTTGGGTCTCTGGTCACCTTAATGGTTCTTACCATATTTCCTGAGTTGAGTGCTCTGCTTGAATCTTTTTATTTTTTTGAAAATATTCAGCAGTGTACACACCCTTTTATATGCCCAACCAATGTACATACACATTCAGAATTATACACAACCTACGCACATACGTAGGATGATTTTTCTTAGAACACGTCTCTGTGATTTGGAAGAGTTTTTTAAAAATATTTTTCTTTCATTTTATGAATCTCTTGGCTTCTAAGGTCTTCTTGAGTTTCTAGAGTCCCTGATTGACTATGTTTGGCTAGGTTCAAGGCTCATATTATCTTGGAACTTGTAAAGAATATTGTTGTTTCTTTATATATTTTTGTTTGTTGGCAAGGTTAACGGTGAACTTGTGAGCTTTAGGTTCTCCTGTGGATTCCACTGAATCCTTGCTTTCAAGAAGTGGCTTAGGTTTTGTGTCATTCTTTGGTTTGTCACATGTTTCCCTTGACTATGCTTTGAAAAAATAAAAAATATAGTTTCTTGCTATTTTCATTTCTAAGCATATAAAAATAAAAAAAATGTTGTAGTTCATTAACTGCATTTGCATTTTATCATGCATGTTTGTTTGGTGTTTATAGCTTAGGTTGTTTCTATAAAAGAAAATAGTCATGATTCCAAAGTTCATTTTAGGACTCTTCCTTGAAAGTTTTAGTAGTTTTCATTTCATTTTGAAACGAAAAATCATTCTAGGAAAAATTGCATTTTAGGATCTTGGTCTATATTTTGAAAAGTTTTCACCTTCAAAGTTAAAAAGCCATTTTTTTTTCCAGTTGTAGAACGTAGTTTGCTTTCTACACAATGTTCTAAAAGCTTATTAACTCTTCCCTTTCATCTCTCAATAACACCATGAGTTTCACATCCTAACCTCCTGAGTAAATCAAACCATTAAAATTAACGATTAATTCTAAAATCAACTAGAATTTTTTGTTTATAAGGTACACCAAATAGTCTAGGATTTAGGGCCTTGAAATAGGTGTGGAGAGGAAACTCTTTAAGGCCACTTAAAGAAAATTAAGAGTCTATGATAGGGAGTGTAAAATTCTAGTTTCGTAAGAGTTAGCTGGGACCACCCTCTAACACAAGGTATAAACACGAGGTCGCATGAGGAAAGGTAGAGGAGATAACCCCTCCAAAGTCAGACCAAGTGCAGTGGGGATCATATATTCAGGGTCATTCTTTGGATATTTTCTGAATGAATTTGAATATGGATATTTGTGGACTTCGAATATGTTCAGGATCCTCATTTGTCTTACAAACAATTTTCCTTCGGTACCCTTGAAAGGCTTGAGACTTTGTTATCCTACTCCTTACGATCAACCCGACTGTCGATTGTACTTGTCTGGTGACTGACTTTGATTTGGAAACCTAGTTTCCTTTTTGTAGAGACTTACATAGGTGACTGTGGGGTTATATTACAGTACCTAGGGCACACATCAGATCACACTTTGTATATTATATCAGGAGGGTGTTTCCATGTTCGAGTTACACTTGCACCAATAAGTTTTTGTAGTGTTAATTGGCATAATTGTACTTCCTTCCAGTATGTTGATTACTTTATTTTCCTTTAAGGAAATTTTAGTGTGTTCTCTATGATTCATGTTAGCTTATCCTTAGAGTGTCGGTTGATCATTCCAAAAGGTGGAATATCAATATATCCATCGTTCGTGTAGTCCTCGGGGCCTACGATCAGTTACTTTAGAGCCATATCCACCACTACTGAGGTGAAAGATATATCAAGGGGGTTCTTTTGAAGTGATCAAGCCAAAATAAACTATACCCAAGATTTCTCATAGAGAAGACTTTCTTGCACCAAAGGAGACTATCGTTTCCAACCTCAAAGTTGAAGGATTTAGGCCCACAAACCCTTCGATCACTAATTTATCATCTCCACTCCTTATTAAGGTAGTCCCTTCTGAGGTGACTTCACCCAATCATCATCTTGTTAGACAATTGGAAATGGAAGAAAATAATGATACCTCTTTTGGGAGTCCTCATACTCCCATCACAACTACGGCTATAGGGGGTGTCATTCCACCTCCCCCACGTCCAATTATAAGGAATACTACTAACCAGACACCTACAAATTCTAGCAGTGGCATAGTCCCCACAAAGACTATGACCAATGTTCCTTATATACATAATGTTTCTGGCACTCCATTCATATACAATATTTCAGATTTTGATTCAATCTTGAATTTAATTAATCTACTCTACAAACTATTTGTCTGGGGGTAGGGAGTTCTAGTGCTCCCTTGCAAGGACCCTTCATAGGCACCATTGCTCCGTTTAATGCAATTCCTTATGGTGGGGGTCATATCCATCCTCCATCCCCCTCACTTGGAGGTGCTTTCCAACAACCATATGAGCTTAATACAAGTTCCAACTTGTTCAGTGGAGGGATTCATGGGTCTTATTCCTATACGAATTTGATTGGGTCTATGCTTTTCTCTTTTTTTGGTTCTTTAGGAAACAATGATTTCTCATAGTTCACATTATCATTAGGGGGTAACCCCTTCTTTAACTAACCCAAACCTATACAAGGATTCGTTCCTTCGGAGAGAGTGATGACAAGAGACTTCTCCACTCAAGGTATTGGAAATCCCTTACAGGTCTCTTTCCCTTCGCAAGGTATGTTGATCAGGTGAAAACACTCCCACACTTAATGGAACCCCAATCAGGTTTCAATACCTATGCCAGGAGGATCAATTGGGAGAAACTCAAACCAAGCTCCTTGGTATACCATGAAAGGAGAAATCCCTACCCAAGGTATGTCATCGAATTACATGAATTCGTTGGCAATGAAGAGTAATGTGCAAACTCCTTTTATTAGCCAGGGACACCATGGTTTCTACCAAAACCCTAGACAACAAGCAAATGTTTCCTAGAAACCTGGTGTTGGATGAAATCTAGGATCCTCTTTTCCTTTGAAACCACTGCAACCTACATTACCATTCCTTGAAACTCTTCATTTTCCATATTTATCAAGGTTGTTGAACGATCCATTCTATCATGATCCACGTTGGCCTCCTATGCCAACTAAGTTTCCCTCAAACATACCAAAATTTGAAGGAAATCCTGGTGAAGATCTAGGTGATCATGTTACAACGTCTCATTTATGGTGCTCCTCCAACTTGTTGAAGGATGACTATGTTTGATTGTGTTTATTTCAATTCACTCTCATAGGGGGTGATGAAAAATAGTATATTGAGATCAACAACTCGAAGTATTCTTAATTTAACAACCTGGCAATGGTTTTATTAAACCACTTATAGTTATCGGTGAGATACAATGCCAACATTGAGTTATTGGCCAACTTTGAGAAAACGAGGGCCATCCATATATCCCATCAAATCTAAGAATGGCATTGCCAAAAGAGATTCATCAAAGTGAGGGTCCCTCCTGCATTTTTGCTTGAGTGGTTCCTCAAGCCCTTGGTGGCTTGTGTCTCCAAAGACGTCACAAATTTCGGAGTGTTCTCCGAAGAAGAGGCTATTATGAGAGCCCAAAAACTAGAATTGATTTATTCTCAATCCAATATGATGTACGAGATTCTCCCGAACGCACTAAGATTGAATTTTGACAAAACCAAATAGATGTATGAGGCTCATGCCAACGATATAGTAGGATAAGCACAAAGTAAGTACACATATCAGTTGGCTAACCAATTGCAACAATTATTGATCCAATATATTGTGGCCAGCCAAAATCCTAGTTCAGCTACCCTCGCAACCCAAATGTTGGATGTACATAGTGTGTATTCAATGAATCCCAAGGGTAACCAACAACCCGAGGGAAAGAGGAAATCCAAGGGTAAGAAGTCTAAGGGGGTTAAAAAGGCTGCCAAAAATAATGGCGAGGGTAAAAACGAGAAGAATAAAGTGAAGTTTATGTGTAATATTTGCACAGATGATCACTTGACTCACCAATTCCCTCATCTTGAGGAAGCCCAGAAGATTTTGGAACAACAACAACTTGTTATGTTAACTAAACCTTTCCCACAAGGGAAACATATGGCACATGCTTCCTCATCCACAAACGTGCTTTGGGGAAATCAGGGATCCCCCACTCTTAATTATAATAATGGAGMTGAAAATGTATACATGATGAGATCACATGATYATCTATAGACCAGGGATCATGATTAYGGAATGTCAGAATCTGTTGACAAGGGTAAAGAATATTTCAACCCACAATCTCCTTTTCATATTGAGAATATTGTGGGAGAAACGATGACTCACATCCCTAAGGGTGCATTTAAGAAGGCTTCTCACAACTCGAATGTAAGKKCTTCTCATAACTACTCCATCGTGGAGGATCTRGAATGAACCCCTTATGCAATGTCTTCTCTTGAAGTTATCCAGAGTTTCCCCTCACATAGAAAGGCATCGTTTTTTTCCTTAGGTGCTGCCAAGACAAATAACTCAAGAATAATTATTTTTGACCCTACCGATTATAAACCTTGCTTACCTCACCACGTCATTTTCAAAATAGTAGTGGTTTATTCCACGAAGTCATTGACACAAAACATTTTCCACACGGTGCTAGATGAGGATGCCTCAACTTGCATGATGTCATTGGAATGTTTGAAGGCCATTGGACAACCTGAGTTTTCTCTGTCACTGATGTTGTTAACTATGTTTGATGTCTGCTATTTCATACCACATGGAATAATCCCGTTCTTCCCCATGCACTTGGAGGGAAAAACTTTATGCGTCGAGGTAGAAGCAGTCAATGCACCTCTCGAGTACAATATTTTATTAGGATGAAGTTGTACATACACAATCAAAGTGGTTGTGTCCACCATTTTTCAGGTCTTATGTTTTCCTCATGAAGTCTAGATCATAACCATTGATCAGTTATCCTTCTCTCTTCCTGACCCTTCATTGGGGGCATCCACGGTCCCGATGATTGACAACCCACAGTCATGTACTGTTAACGTAGGTANCATTTTTCAGGTCTTATGTTTTCCTCATGAAGTCTAGATCATAACCATTGATCAGTTATCCTTCTCTCTTCCTGACCCTTCATTGGGGGCATCCACGGTCCCGATGATTGACAACCCACAGTCATGTACTGTTAACGTAGGTATTGGATTGTTTCCATATCTAATGGGAACTTTTTATTATCTACCACCATCAAATGATATCAATTTTATCTTGGTTGTCCCTGATCATGCTAAGGATATGATCTTTCAAGTAGATTTTTCTTGAACAAGTTATTTGAATGACCTGTGGAATTTTCCATCCCCATCATCTTTGATGGAAGGGGTAGGGAATCCTACAATGGATATGCCCCTATCTACTATCGAGGTTGCGTACAACATTGTCTAGAAAAACTTGGCCAACCCTGATCCAGCTCCCTCAAAGAAGTTAGATCCTGTTATCGAGCCTATTTGGGTTCAAGACTCTCTTACTACTCATGATCCTTTGGACTTGGTCTTGCCCTCCGACGAGGTGATTTCAGAGGCAATGAATTGGCCAGATATAACTTGATATGATCTTCACCATAGATGTTATTTTTTAACAGAACTTAGGAGAGTAGAATTAGGAGATTTCACCACGACCATGAATGGAGATGCCACTTGTCATGTTAACCCTCTGGCCATGCAAGGAATCTATGCCAAGGGAAACATGGTGAGTATAGTTGAAACAATTCCAATTGAAATCTCTAGAACCAATGGCATCATTAAAAACATATTCATTGGGGAAGATTGTTCCTCCAAGGATTTTCAGGTGTACACTGAATTATTTAAAGAGTTTTGCAACATTWTTTCCTRGTCTTATGAGRATATTCCAGGCATTGATCCTCGTATAGTCGAATATGATATTAGGAATTACCCCAATGATAATCCTATTCGGCAGAAGCTTCTCCTAGTAAATCCTTGCAAGGTAGTGGCTATCAAGGTTGAGGTAGAGAAACTAATTAAATTTAGTTTCATCTACCCGGTTCAATTGACAGAATGGGTCTCAAACAATGTTCTTGTCAACAAAAAAAAAGGCATGATTTGTGTGTGCATGGACTTTCTTGATCTTAATAAAGCTTAACTGAAAGATAATTTCCCAACCCCATTCATTGATCATATTGTTGATGAATGTGTGGGCTATGAAGTATTTTATTTTATAGATGTTTTTTCTAGGTACAACCATATTCATATCAAACCCGAGGATCAACATAAGATGGATTTCATATGTCCTTGGGGAATGTTTGCATATAGGAAAATTCATTTTGGCCTTAAAATGTTGGATCTACTTTTCAGTGGGCCATGTCGTTCACCTTTCATGACCTCAAGCATATAGTGAAGGCATATATTGATGATCTGGCATCATGTTATCACAAGAGATATGATCATCCCACCTAGTCATGACTTATTTTTTAGAGGTGTCTCTACTACCGGATTCGCCTAAATCCGAACAAGTGTATCTTTTGCATAGAGTCAGGATGTTTGTTATTTTTTATTTTGTCCACTAAAGGGATCATGGTCAATCCTTTAAATTTTGAGGCAATAGTTCAATTTCCTCCCCCGCGCAAAATACCCCAGCTTCAACATCTACAAGAGAAAGCTAACTTTATTCTATGATTTGTTGCCAACTGTGCTGGAATAACCAAAAGGTTTATGCGTCTCATGAAAAATGGGTCCCATTATTTTAAGATGAAGCAGCTAAGAGATCCTTAAAAGCGTTGAAAAGTTCCCTGACGTCTGCCCCTCTGCTCAGTCCTCCGAATTATGACAAGTATTTCTTGTTATACTTGGTTGCAACAAAGTCGACCATTGGTATGGTCTTGGTCCAAGAGGATGATGCACTCTCGGAAGATGTTATCTACTACCTTAGTAAAGGATTATTCAGACCAGAACTCAACTACACTCATGTTGAGAAACTTTCCTTTGAATCTATTGATGTTGTCCAAAGGTTTCGTCATTACATTCTACTTCGCAAGACCACCATCATAGTGTTGGATCATGTTGTCATTGATGCCAATGGTTTGATTGATTGATGTCATTGATTGATGTCAAGTGACTGATTGATGTCAAAGGATTGATTGAATGATGATTTATGTAATATAATATGTATTTTCCTTGATGAGAATGCATAGATGA
>SNQJ01S0117600.1:0-27669 GCA_010110895.2 Picea sitchensis
TCCTTTACCGCATCCATAAAAAAATCCCAAGTGGGATCGGCCCCATATATTCCAGACTCCTCTATGGAACTTTGCTCCCAGTAAGTTTCCCACCAATGTTTGACATGAGGGAGATCTTTAAGGAGTACGAAGGTGATCTTTTCTTTTTCGGAAAAATTGTGAACAGAGAAATAACCTTCTAGCAGAATTAACCATTTTTCTAGGGCTTCTGCATCTATCTGTCTTTCAAATACAGGAATATCAAAATTAACTTGTACCTTGAAAGGTGAGGTGCCTCCAAAGTGGCCACTTGATGAAGATGTGTCTGATACTATCGGCAAGCATTTAAGTATGTGGGAAAAATTGTCCATCATTTCGTCCCTCTATCGCGTGAGAGCTTGCTCAAGCAACAGATTGATAGGATCGTCTGCTCCGTCGATTTTATTTTCTTCCTCCATTGAGGGTTTCTTGGGTGTGCAAGAGTGATTGTATTCAATAGAGACAAGATCAAGACCCAACTTTCTATACTCAGACCTCGTTGGGGACATGCACTGAAAAAAGAAATCAAGAGCAGCCTGCTCTGATACCACTGATCTGGATTATTTTCGGCACGAAATGAGAGTGGAGATATAATAAAGAAATGCACAGAGATATTGCGTATATACAGTAATATAACAGAAATATATCAGAGATGCAACCATAAACACAGAGATACAGTAATACACAATTTCTATTAATGAAAGAAATGTATAGAGACTGTAAAAATACAGAGTGAAAGACTCACTAGAATGGTGGCAGCTTATCTCTGAGAAGAGATGTGAATGCTACTCGCATTTGCAAGAAGATGATTACAATGAGGCTCTAGAGGCCTTTTTACAATAAACAGGAATTCCAAAATTCCTAGACATCCAAAAACCTAACCCTAGGAGATGAAGCACCAAAATTCATGTGGGCCTCGTTTGGGTAAGTTAGTACATCAACTTCCCGGGGTCGTAACTTTTGCATACGATCTCTGTTTTAGATGTATGATAGCTCATTGGAAAGGTATCGTTGAGGAGATTCATTTTGGGGGCTAAGTCTGCCTTCAAATATCTTTGAGAATCTTGATCTCAAAAAACCTTCATTTAGGCCCTCAAAATGGCCCTAGAAGTTAAAACCTACTAAAAATAGTAAATTGCCAAAATTGCCAGAAAACTGTTTTGAGCCAGTCGAAAAAGGTGGGTGGCCACCGATATCCACTTGGATCAGGAGTGAAGTACTATTAGACCCATGAACTAAATTGTTTTTATTGATATGTAATTGTATTGAAAAAATGACATAATAATACATCTACCTCAATATAGAACACAATGTTGAATAGTCATTTAACCTATGTTTTATAATTATCTAATGCCATTAAAGTATACCATATGGATCCTTTGTGTTACTAATGGTATCCATAAATTTGTAATTATGTTAATGAGGTAGGATGTATTGTGCCTTTGATGAGCTCTTTCTATTCATTGTCGATAGGTGGGTTGTATGTACCAACGATTGCATGTTTGTACCAATGAATAATTCATGCATACATAACCACCAATATTTCTTGATTTTTTTTCTAATTCATGGTATTTACACTTAAGAAAAATTGACCTAATTGGATATTCAATTCATTCATCATCAATCACTAATGTATCAATGGATTTCTTCCCCTTGATGCATTTTTCCAACCAATAATCAATACCATGTTCATTGTATTTTTGGGAAACCACTATGTATATGTGTCCTAAAAAATGTGATGTGAGGTCAAATACAAGTCTATAGATTTGTTTTAAGATAGATAAATAACAAACTATCACAAATTTTAACCATAATATTTTGAGGTATTTCTGAACGTAACACATCTAGATGTACAATATCAAATATGTGATCATAATATAGTGAAATAAATTATTGATCCTTATATAAATAGGTTGTTTCAAAAATAACACATGAGTCTATTTCAAGTGATATGCTATCCCATTCATCAACCCGATATTTTTATTCAGAATCATCCCATTCGACAGTGCTACATGGTCTACAAAAGCACACAACGTTTTGCATCAATATTTCAAATATAGGGTTTTTTTAGCTTCATTCCATGTAGTGAGTTGCAATAATATGCATGTGAATAATCTAAAATGACCACCTCCTAGAAATTTCTTTTCACATATCCTATTTTTTTTTATTCCTCTTTCTTTCTTTCTACCTTTGTCATTATTATATAGAACCCTTGGACTGTTTAATTTTCATCTTGAATAGGGGAATTTGTCATGAACTTAATCTCCTTCCTAGGTAGTGTATTTTTTATGCATTCATCAACTGTATTATGTATCTTATATATAAATATAAAATCACACTCAAGATACAAAAGATAATATATATAATCCCCTTAATTATATAGACAAACCCTTAAGGTAGGGGAACACCTTACAATTGATCCTTTAATGGAAGGAATCCACTCATGTTTACTTTCCTCTTTGAGGGGGGGACCTCTTAATGAGCTAATATACAATTGTAATACTCTTTCACACATATCAGAAGGATAAGTCCACCCTTATTTACAAATAATTAAGAAACCCTAATCACAACAACCTCCTTACGACCTAATGGACCTTCTTTAATGAGACCCCATTACATTTATTCAATACTACTTTAGTGGTCCTTCTTTAATAAATATAAGCATAATGGACCTATTCCACCTTAGATTGAACTATATCCATTGTTATTACTCAATTTTGGGCCCTTCCTCCCCCCATTACACCCCCAGGGAGGATCTAAACATTCCAACCAACTTAGAAAATATTTTCCCTGACTTCTTTTTGTGAGGAGGTACAACCATAAGCCAAGGTCCTATGGATGAGTGTGGACCTTAATGTTGATGTAGGCTAGAGAAACAACGTCCCATGTACAAGTGTTGTTGACCATGTTGAAGTAGTCCAACATACACCTTAAACTTGGGTCCCATGTCCAACTGTTCATGTGGAATCCCCTATGAAGATACCTAAACTCAAAATCCTTCTAAAAATTGTTCTCCAAATTTCTACATTCATCATGTGGATCCAGATATGTAGATCTATCCATATCCAAAAATCCATCTAGATAACACACTTGTATTGGAGAATAATAAAGTTGAAAACTAGTAGTCATAACAAGCTCTTGAATTCCCTCCATGACATTCTCTACATAAGTTCAATTAGAGTCAGCAAATAAAATATCAAAGTAGTTATGATCCTACAAATGACAACTATCAATATACTAATCATCACAATAATCCTCAAAATCATACCAGGCATATCTTTCTTGATTATATTCTTCCTTAATGCAAGGTATTTTCTCTCAATATTATAGGTCTCCTTAGATTTAGATATTATTGTTTTAATATATTGGATTTCCTGAGACTAATCTTGGATAGAGTTTTATAAAAGAATTACCATATTTTCATTCTTCCTGTCCAATAGGGTTAGAGAGAGAACATTTCCAAGGGTTGTAATGCATGAAATATTGATTGGAATAATAACATATAAGATACCAAATGAAACCCCTGAAAATCCTCTATCCAATGGTGTTAGACTAGTGGAAATATGATCACCCTGTCAAAAGATATCAGCTCTACAGTTCACGCAGTTGTCATCAGAAAACCCTAAAATAACTTGTTTTAAATCAGTGATATATTCACTTATCAAACTCTGATTCAGTCGATTTGTGTTTTGAAATTGGTTGTTTATCTGATAGGAACTCAGATATATAACCTGTTTCTTCAAAATTGCATTATAAAGATATAGAAATTGACTTGAGTGTCCTGGCCCTCTTGTTTTCCCTTGAAAACCTACAAAATAGGAAGAAACAAATTTCTTTTTTTTTCCCAAGGAAGAGATATGATACAAAACATTATGTACTCAATAGATATGAAATAGAGTATATATATTAATTCGTTAACTTCATAAAATAAATCAAATCATTCACACACAAGAATTAACACAACAATGTAGAGAAAACCCTTGAGGTACAATAACACCATATATTATTCCTTAAGGAACAAATGCACTCCACAAGAAACCCTTTCTTGTGATAGTTATGATACACTTCACTATGCTTCATTAAATTACTTATAATTGTTTATATAGTAATGTCTACCTCCTAGGAAAATTCTAGAGAAGGAACATTCTAGTAGGTGGAATCTTCTAGTAAGATTTCTTACATTAATTATGTTCACAATATTACATGGTCATTATTTACTAGAAATGGCCTCCATAACTATCAATACATAGCAGCATATAGGAAAAAGTATGCACAAATTATTAATGCATGGACACTAATAATGTGTTGTTTTTTTGGTTATAACATTTGGTAAATTGACCATTATCGCATTTCTTAGCTATGCATGCTAATAGAAAGAGTTCCAAATAAAAAACTAAACATGATGAAGGAAATAAAAAAGATCCTAGATGCCTAAGCATTGTCAAAGTAGTAAACAAGGGCCTAAATGAATATGTTAGCACCGTCATCTTTTCAGTTGGAGTCAGTCTTAGTCGAGTCAAAGTCTGTGTGTCAAAGTGTGTGAGGTTAGGTACTGAATAGCGAATGGGTCAAAGTCAACAAGTGGTTAGTTGTCCCTTAGAGTCGGGAAGGCATGTCAGAACCAAAACATGTGTAAAGGGTAAAGTTCTTTTCCCAAAGAGTCGGGTCCTGTCAGAAGAGAAGGTCTTACTTGCCTAAGTTCGAGGCAAGTTGTTAAATGGATGTCACATCGGCAAGTGAAGTGATAGAGGAAACTCTGTCGGTCGTGACATAAATCCCTTCACGGGGTGAAAGGTGGTTTAAATCCATGCCTTTGGACATGTGGTGCTACGAATACTTCATCAAACAAGATTGTTTAGGAGGCAAATTCGAAGCGGGTGTTCCAAGTAGATATTTGCAGTGGCCCTTTCGAAAACTCCTAGAGGTAATTAGGAAATATTTCACCCGTGAGGAATATTTGACAGAATACATTCACATCAAATTAGATTGTTGATGCATTTAATAGGAAGAAGATCGTTAAATATGTACTTTTTCTTGCACCAAAGCCTCCAATAAATGGCCGACAATGCCCAGGCTTAATCAGATCAACCGAAGAGGAAAATATCGCATGTATCGTTGATTATATTGTTGGTGGTCGAGGAGTTAAGGCGAATAGGGAATAATTGGGATTCGTTTCTACTTGCAACAAGCATCCCCAAGGATCCAAAAGGAGTTTTCCCTCTACCTGTGGAAAGGGTAACATCTAACCATGTAGAGTTTGAGGTAGGAAGGGCTACAGAGGAAGGAAGGACATTGGAAGCCATGTCCCCCCAACATCCAATACCTCAGAGAAGGGGCATGCCAATGAAGAACAAAGAAGTTGGGGAGACCCGAGTCGCGAGTGAGCTGCGCACAAAATCATTCATCGAAGAGTTACTCATGTGCACCATTCGGTTAGATCCTGTCGAAGGCACAAGTCGAGAAAGGTGGGGAAGAAGGAGGAGAATAGACACCGAAGGTGCAAATTTTCATGAGCCATCGCAGCAGCTAAAGAAAGCACAACTCACTATCACTGAGCTATACCAGGAAAATAGAGAGCTGAGACAACAATTAGTTGCAAGGACCCTCGAAGTATCAACATCACAAGGCTGTGAGGGAAAAGTTACTTGGCTCAAGATACAAATCAAGGAAGCACAAGATACGATCATACAATTGCGTAAAAAATAGATGGCTTCGGAAGAAAGGAATGTGAAACACTTAAGGGAATGTGAATCGGCCATGGAGAAAGTTTGTGCGGCTTTGGCTAGCACGTGAAAGAAGTTGGAAGGAAACACAGTTCTACAAATGCAAGTGATGAACCTGAAAAGGTGCAACTGGTCTCTTAGGAGAAAGCTTCGAGTATCCAAAATGCAAGCTAGACAAGAAGCATGATCAACCGACTCTATTTTTTGTCTCCTTAAACATGGCGCATAATTTGTTTCCCTGCATCTTGTTTCCTACCCAGAAGTTAGGAACTCTGACAGATACCCGTGCGAAAAATATATGATGTGCAACAATGGAATCTCATCTATTTCAAAGTACAGGTGTATGTTAGATGTACGAGTCTGGGGTCATCATTTTGGAGGCACCTGCAACGAGTTTGGAATCACCCACCACATGCACGCACTTGCAAACAATTGCGCGACAAAGATCAAGGCCATTACAATGTGTGGCAGGAGTCTGACAGGACACTTGATCGTCCAGATTCCCTGTCAAAGGAAAGAATAAAAAAATCACTCTCTAACGATGAGATCTTCCTGATGACTGAAATGTTGTGGCAAAGACGAGTGGCTATGATGTGACTGAGTACAATTTGTTTCTATTTTTAGAAAAATTCCATTCGAAGAGCCATCTGATAGAGAGTAGTCGAAACTTAGTTTTTAGGGATAGTAGTTAGAGATCAGGGTAGCCCAAGCAGCACACCCTTGTCTATATATTCCATACTTTCAATGTAAGACAGGTTGCTTGGAAAAAAAGTGTAGACAGTGATTATTGATTGCAGTTTTTTGATCCAATTGAAACTTAATGGAAAAGTCCTGAAGCTTTGATGAAAAGATTCTAACGGTGGCATTCTGATGTATTGTATTCTTTATTTGTGTATGTATTTTCATGTTCTCTTTATATTCACATCTATAATTTCTACCTAAATCAGAATGTGATTTTGAATATAGAATTCACCACGCAGTGATCTAGATTTGCACCATTTAGACAAACTATGTTTCTTCTAAGTTAACTATGAATTCATTCCCAACGATGCTCTGAGTTGCTTCATGTGTTTTTATCTCACCACACACAATGATTTTTAGCTAAAGATTGTTTATCATTTAGCCTTTATCCTCTCGAGTTCAGTCACTGAGTCATTTGTTTCCATCATTTTCTTAAATTGACTCCACAGCCCAAGGTCTTGCTTTCTTTCGCCAATAGAACCAGAAAATATTGTTTAAAGGTGTTAAATCTAGGCCATGGTTTAAAGTTATATCATGTACAGAGATAAAGTATCCAGAGAGATCCCTATCTAGGTCCAAAAGGCTAGTTTTGGGCCTCAAAGTTGGTTTGTAGGTTGCCTCTGTCATTCATTTTCTCAACCGAATGAAGTTTACAGAGTGCTAACATTTTGGTGTCGTTGTCGGGGATGGAATTGAATAAATTTTCCTTGGGAGAACGAGTAAACATATAATTTTGACCCCCGAGGGTAACAGTGGGGAAAACATATGTATTGGCTAAAACCTTTACCCTAGCAACTCCAATAAAAAAAGCAGTACCACGTAGTAGCGTCATTCAAAAAAACTGGCTCCGAAGACCACTTATACCAAAGCCAATCCCGACCCTAACCCTTTAGAGCCTGTGTATGATCCCGAGATAGTTCTGCGTAGGGTAAGGGAGTAGGCGCGAGACCCATTCTATTACTTATACATAAATTTGTCCTTTCCCAAGGATAGGGATCAAAGCATAGACAATCTCAACTTTGATACCTTGTTCGAACAAATTTTGTTCAGGTCTAAATAAGAAACCATCTTGGACCATATAGTCTTTGACGAGGAGAAGTTTCAATCTCTAATCTCTCAAGCTACAAATCTCACTCCTAACATCCCCCAAATCCTGAATCCCCCTACAGAAATGGATTTTGGGTTCTCCCCCCTTGTTTTGTCAGCCCAACTGCATGATTTTCCCCAGAACTACAACCAGAGGATCAAACTATATGATGTTGAAGGGAATGTGTCTTCCCAAAAGCACCTAGATTGGTTCAACGATTTCATTGATCTATGCAATATACCGGATATAAAATGTATGCAGAATAGAAATAAAATGTTAGAAATGGAAGAATAACAGTAATATAACCAGAACATTCACCACAATAGAACTGAAATGATAAGAGAATAATAACATGAATAACACTTTGAATGTGAAAGAAATGTTCACGGGCCTCTTCAAGGGGGCAACCTCCAGTTGAGAATATCTCTATTACGATAATGTCCAAGATAGGGTTCTCATACCCTCGACTCCTATTTATACTAAAAAGAAGCATCTAAAGGAAGATCCTTCTAGAAGCGGAAGCTTCTATTAGGTCTTCTTACATTCGCCTTATTCTATTTTATTGAAAGGCCTTATTATGATTGACCTTTATTACATCAAAATATATTGTTCTACCTATGTGCAGGTTAAGACCCTAACATGTCCACCCCCTTAAAAATAGCCTTGTCCTCAAGGCTTGAGATGAGGAAATTGTTGCAGAATGGTAGTTGGTTCCCAAGTGGCATCTGCTAGAGTTGTATCTTTCCATTGAAATAACACTTCCTTGATGGTTCTCTGACATAGGCAACGCTCACGCTGGTCAAAAACTACTTCTGGTTGTAGCCAAATGGATCCTTCTTCAGCTAAGTCTGGAAGGTTGGTTTGAATTTGGCACTTAGCTCCAATCACCTTCTTTAAGCATGAAACATGAAAAATAGGATGTAGCTTCGAATGGCTGGGCAAAGCTAACTAATAGGCTACTTGTACCACACGCTTGAGAATGGTATAAGGACCATAAAATTTGGGTGCTAGCTTCTGACAATGCTCGACCTTGAGGGAAGTTTTCTTGTAAGGTTGCAGTCGAAGAAACACCTGATCCCCTTCTACAAATTGACATTCAGAATGAACTTGATCAGCTTGTTGCTTCATGCGATTTTGTGCCATGACCAAATTCTCTTTGAGTGTATGGAGAATAGCCTCTCAAGTTGTAAGTGTTAGGTCAACCGCCTGGACCTTGGAGGCACCTGGTAAGTATGAGAGAACTGAAGGTGGCTTATGTCCATATACTGCTTCAAAAGGAGTCATGCGTGTAGTTGTATGGTATGAAGTGTTGTACCACCATTCGGCTAGGGGTAACCATTGATCCCACTGATTTTACTTTTCAAAGGCAAAACACCTCAAATATGTTTCCAAACACTTGTTGACATCTTCCATTTGGCCATCAGTCTGGGGATGATAAGTTGTGCTGAGATGCAATTCAATGCCTTATATCTTGAACAGTTCTTGCCAAAAATTGCTTGTAAAAGTTGGGCCACGATCAGAAACAATAGAGTGCGGCATGCCATGAATCTTGAAGACCTGATCCATGAAAATTTGAGCCACTGTGGATGTTGTAAACAGGTGTTGAAGGGTAAAAAAATGAGCATACTTGGAAAGGATATCAACAACCACCATGATGATTGATTTATTTCCCAATTTGGGTAAGCCGGTAATAAAATCCATAGAGATATCCTTCCAAATAGCAGGTGGAATTAGGAGCCATTGTAGTGTGCCCAGAGATTTGACTGTTTATCCCTTGTTGCATTGACATAAATCACATTCAACGACAAAATTACGAATGTCCTGTTTCATACCATCCTATAAAAAGGAACATTTGACCCTATCATAGGTTTTGGTGAACCCAAAGTGCCATGTTGTGGGTGTAGCATGAAGCTCAAAAAGTGCCATGGATTTAAGCTTTGATTGTTTACTTAAATACAAACGACCTTTGTATCGAAGTTCATCATGGAGCCAAGAGTACCCTAGGGAAGCTGGAGCATTGGACTGCAATTGTTGGATCAACTGCAAACTTTTGGGATCTTGTAGCCATTCCTGGCGAACGGCTTGGAGCTAATCTAGGACAATGAATGGAAGAGAAAAAAGGGATCCTTCATCTTCATATTTGAGGGAAATTGCATCCGAAACCACATTTTATTTTCCTTTCTTGTAAATGATCTCATAATCATATCCAAAGAGCTTAGTCACCCATTTTTTTTGTTCTGGGGAGGAAATGCATTGTTCCAGAAAATACTCGAGGCTTTGATGGTCTGTATTAATTTGGAAACGTTATTCCAATAGATAAGGGCACCATAGATCAACGACATGCAAAATAACCAACATTTCTTTTTCATAGATGGATTTGCCCATAATTCTTTCAGATAGTTTCTTGCTGGTAAAGACCAAAAGTCGACCCTCTTGCATAAGGACAACACCAAGTCCTTTCCTTGAGGCATCACATTCCAACATGAAGGTCTTTGTGAAATTAGGAAGGGTGAGGACTAGAGTGGTGCACATGGCCATCTTCAAGGTTTGAAAATCTTGAGCAGTGTCTAGATTCCAAGTGAAAGAGTTCTTTTTTAGGAGAGTAGTGAGAGGTGTTGCAATCTTCTCATAATTCTTAAGAAACTTTCAATAATACCCTGTTAAGACTAGAAATCCACGCATGCTATTAAGAGTCTTTGGGTGAGGTTAGTCTTTCATAGCTTCAATCTTTTTAGGATCCACCCTGATGCCATCCTTGCCAACTAGATAACCCAAGTATTCTACTTCTGAGGCGCCAAAAGAACATTTAGACTGTTTCAGGAAAAGTTGGTGCTAAGAGAGTAGATGGAGAAATCGATCCACATGAGAAAGATGGTATGTCCAATTTTTTCTATATATGAGGATATCATCAAAGAAAACTAAGACAAAATGGCAAAGAAAAGGACGAAAGACATGATTCATGAAGCTTTGGAAGGTGGAGGGGGAATTACAGAAGCCAAAGGGAATGACCAAAAAGTCATAGTGGCCCTCATGAGTTCTAAAGGTAGTCTTGGGAATGTCTTCCTCTTTCATAAGTATCTGGTGGTAGCCCGAACGAAGATCCAATTTAGTGAAGAATTGGGCACCACTCAATTCATCCAGGAGGTCATCAATGACAAGAATGGGGAATTTGTCTTTGATGGTAATTTTGTTGAGGGCACGAAAGTCAGGACACATTTGCCAAGAACCTTATTTCTTTAGGACCATGACCAGAGGATAAGAGTAGGGGATGGTACTAGGGCGGATAACGCCTACATTAAGGAGTTTCTGGACCATTTTCTCAATTTCATTTTTTTGGGAAAAGGGGTGACAGTACAGATGGATATTGGGAGGAAGGCTTACGGGTACAAGGGGAATGGAATGATCATGAACACCATGGGAAGGAGAGAGTCCTTGGGGAGTGGAAAATACCAATTTATGTGTAGAAAGGATGGCTTGGAGGTCTTGCGGGACCGAGGGTGTCTTTGTTGCTTGTATGGCATGGAGTTGGGAAATAACACCAGAATGACCTTTTTTGAGCAGCTTTTCCATGTGATGGGAACTAATGATCTCAAGTGAACCGACGGTTATGCCTTGGAACTTATATTGGTGGCCCTCTTGGTCGAATTGCATGGTTAAGTATTTAAAATCCATGAGAATGGAACCCAAATTCCTTAGCCAGTCTGCACCCAACACAATGTCACAACCTCCCATGTCGATAGTAAACATATGGGATTTCAAGTGGTAGTCACCAATTTGGAGATTCACATTTTTACAACGCCCTCCACATTTCATGGAACCACCATTGGAAATCATGATTTGGAAATTATTGACAGCATGGATGTAGTAATGAGTTTCTTGGGCAATGCGACGATGAATAAAATTATGGGTGCTGCCACTATCAACCAAAATAATGACCTTCAGATGCTTGATGTAACTGATTAGCTTGAGGGTTTGGGGAGTGAAGACGCCAGTGAGAGAATTGAGGGAAATGACTGGTTCTACTTTGGGGGGGTCTGAGGGAGGGGTTATGTCAGTGGATTCAGGTGACTCAGATAAAAGGGGAGTTTCTACATCCTCTTCTGAAATATCCTTGGAGATGGCCATAAAAAAATTTTGGTCTTTACACTTGTGGCTCAGGAAATATTTGTCATCACAGTTATAACAAAGGCCTTTGAGTTGGGGTTCATCCGGTTCAGCCCTGGTCAATTTTTTGATCTTTAGTGGAGCAGAGGGAGTAGTGGGATTTATTGGTTTAGGGCAAGGGATAAAGGAGGGTTTTCGATTTTGAGAGGATACAACCTGTTGTGCTTCTTTATCTCTTTTAGTAGCCTCCACCCAACTCTGAGGTCGAGCCATGAGGACATGGGCCCGAATATCATCCTTGATACATGCCCTCTATTCTAAAATCCAAGCACTCAAAGGCAGCTATAAAGTCTTCCACTATTCCTAATTGTTTCAACTTTGTCAAACAACCCAAATGGTTGGTGTCAGTGTCAAAGAATTCATAAATCTCTACCACAAAGTGTGTCCAAGCAATATACCCTTGACGATAATTTTTTCTCCATTGCCACCATTCTTGATCTAGATGGAGAACACCATGCCGGAGTTTGGCCAAGTCTTCTGTAATGCCATATAAAGAGAAATAATGTTCCATTTGGGTTACCCAACCAGTGGGTTCTGAGCCATCAAATTTGGTCACATCCACCCGCGAAAGGCGTAGGTCACGTTGAAAGTGATGGTTCTGAAAGTTATTGGAATGAGAGGAATGGTCACCTTTAGGATGTGGAGGTGAGGAAGAGGAAGGGTTATCTATAGGGATATGCAATTTGGTGGAGAGTGCCGAAAATATTGATTCAAGTTGGGTGGTGAGGTCTTGTTTGATTTCCTCCATTGAGGATTGCATGGTTGTATTGATGGCTACAAGATTGGCACTGAGTTGTTTCACTTCTTGTTGGGTTTTGATGAGACCATATTAAAAGGTGTTGAAGCGAGCTTCCAAGTCTTGGCTACGGGTATGGGCCATGAGGATGGGGGAACTGAAAAGGAGTGAGCGGGGTCAAATTTTTTTTCCGAAAAATGATATTATACTCCAGTCTGAAGAATATTGCAAAGAGGAAATGCCTAAATTCTTAACCAGAAAGAAATGTGTATTTACTTGGCAACCCGAACATAGTTGCACAACAATAGATCTTGTCTATTTTAATTTTTTTATGTTTCTGTCCCCAAGGGTTAGGTATTCAAGGGTTTTACAGACAAGGGTTTTCCCTGTGCTATATCTCTCTGATATAACTGTGGGGTCCAACAGTAGTACTCGACCCAATATCTCAAGGCACTAACTAAGTAGGATAGACCGTACCCTTAGCCATACTACCCGACTACCTAGGTACTAAAGAGTATCTTACCGAGTGTTGTTCTCGGTGACACTATAGCAGTCAGGCGGCCAATCGGTTTATCTAAATAGGGCTTTAGGTAATCTAGGTCGATCCATACACAGGTGTTGTTTGATGCGCTACCACTCAAAGGGGTATCAACAGGGGTTACAAGGGTGGCCAACAGATGTGTGCTTAAGTACCAGTTGTGTTTTTTGCACGTATGAATCCCTCAACCGCAGGTTTATGTGCATAACGACAGATCTTTGTGGCTTAAAGACACCAGAATACATCTCTACCCTAGAAAAAAAATTAACCCACACTTTCTGCCGAGGGAAGTGCTCTGATACCACTTATAATATACCAGACATAAAATGTATGCAGAACATAAATAAAATGCTAGAAATTGAAGAATAACAACAATATAACAAGAACATTCACCACAATAGCAATGAAATGATAAGAGAATAATAACATGAATAGCACTTTGAATCTAAAATCAATGTTCATGGGCCTCTTTGAGGGGGCAAGGTCCATTTGAGCAGATCTCTATTACAATAATATCCAAGATAGGGTTTTCATACCCTTGACTCCTATTTATACTAAAAAGAAGCATCTAGAGGAAGATCCTTCTAGAAGTGGAATCTTCTATTAGGTCTTCTTACATCCGCCTTATTCTACTTTATTGAAAGGACTTATTAATATTGACCTTTATTACATTCGAATATATTGTTCTACCTATGTGCGGGTTAGGACCCTAACAATATAGAAGAGGTAGACCATGTGGATGTGAAGATGAGGTTGTTCGCACAAAGTCTTTCAAGGGAAGTTAGAAAGTGGTTCAAATCCCTCCCAATAGCAAGCATTCAAGACTTTGTTGCATTTGAAATGTCTTTCATTACTAGATGGGGATACAAAAAGAATCCTTTGCAACTGCTGACGTAGTAAAAAAATATGAGAGTGCCGGAGGAGATGGTGCAAGATTTCTTTACCCATTTCATGAGGGTTTACAACTCAATTCTCGCGGAAGTCCAGCCTCCTCCCGGGGTTGTGAAACTACGATACGCTGACTCCTTTGACAGTGATTTTAGCTTGCTACTAAGAGAGAGAAGATCTGCAAATTTAGATGCTATGATGAGTGACACAATTCAATTCGAGGTAAAACTAATGGTGTCGGGAAAGATAAAAAAAATATTCAAAATAGGCGGGAGGAAACCCCAAGGGGATGTGCAACCATCGACTTGTTGACCCTTAGAGGACAAGTTCGACTTGATGATGAAAATGATGGAGAAACTGATGGAAATGATGTACGTGGGAAACAAACTCGCCACCCAAGAATGCATGACCCCCAGCCCAAGAATCAAAACCTTAGAAGAAGTCTGGTCCCACAAATCAGGCAGAGGGAATAGAGGGACCAGGATGACCAACAGATAAGGCCCCCGTTCCAAAAAAATATACAGACAAAGATTTTGATCAGATGTTCAAAGACCAAATGCATTGTTGCGATGACAAGGACACACGTGTGTTCTTGACGAAGGGAGAACATGATCAATACATGAGTGAAAATGATGATATTGTGCTGGATATGGATGATACTTTGTCTTGGGAAATGAAGGAATTCAAGAAAGGATATCATAATTCCATGATGCAGTACCAAAAGAAATACAACCTCAAGAGAAAAAAGGCATCTATGGAGCCTCAGCAGACAAATCCCATAAGGGATCCTCAACAGACAAATCCCATAAGGAAAAATCTGACTTATATCCCTTCCACAAGTCAACCAAAGTAAGACAACCCGAGCAAGGATGCGATAGAAAGGGAAAAGTCAAAGGAGGAAGTTCCAACAAGAGCGTCAGAAAGAAGCTTAGAGACATGCATCAAGGAGGTAGAAAAAGTCTCTCATCCTTTTAACTTTGAGAACGAAATGGCCAAGATCAAAATATCTGTCCCTTTCAACAAATTCATCAAGAAAGGAGAATATCAGGATCAAATTATTAAAATGCTAAAGATGGGGGGGACTCCCGACACTTTGAACATCCATGATGATCACCCTGCCATTTTGTTCAGTCTACATGTAGAGTAGACAGGCGATACTGAGGATGTTCCCCTGTTCTACATCGGTCTCAAGGTCCATGACAAGTCTTTCATAACTCCATGCTGGATTCAGGCATGCCGCACAATCTCATGCCCAAAGTGATCATGGACGAGTTGGTTTTGGACATCACCAGGTCTGATAAAGATATTTTTTCTTTCGATTCAAGGAAAGTGAAATGTTTGGGTCTGATCAAAGACTTAGTTGCATCACTGGCCCAAATCCCTTCTAATAATTTTGTTATGGACATGGTTGTGTCCAATATACCCCCCAAATTTGGAATTCTATTATCCAGGTCATGGGCTGCGAAATTGAAGGGAACTATGCAAATGGACATGTCATACACCACCATCCCTATCTTCGGCCAAGATAGATGGTTATATAGAGAAGTATTGCTAAATACGTGGTTAGTATTAATATGCAGCTGAATAACCACCCTATCTACTCTATTGACACTGAGATCAGCTCCTCCATATTTTACAATGACCTGAGTTTCGAAGAGGAAGAACCGACAATCGTCATGGTCATTAATGACAAAGCTACGCAACGAAAAGCAGAGTGCGTGGACCCGAGGAACCACGTGGAGAATGAGATGTGGAACATGAGTTTTGATGGAGCCGTCAGCAAGGAAGGGGTATGGGAAGGCATATGGATAAGTACTCCTAAGGAAGGCATAAAACTCTGCTCATACAAACTTGCTTTCGATCGCACTAATAATATTGTTGAGTACAAGGCACTGATTTTGGGCCTGATAGTTTTGAAAGAGTTGGGTGCAAAGAGGATAGTGGTGTATGGAGACTCTGATCTCCTTATAAACCAAGTGAAATGAATATATCAATCGAGGTACCCCAAACTAAGAGCATACAAAAACCTAGTGTTGGACCACCTTGAAGAATTATTGAAGTATAATTTATCGGCAATCTCGAGGGGGCATAATCAAATTGCAGATGCCTTGGCCACCGCAAACTCAATTTTTAAAATTACCATTTTTCCAAATATAAAGTATGATATCAAAGTCAAACACAGGCCGGTGGTGCCCAATAATATCAAGTATTGACAGGTGTTTGAGGATGAAAAACAGGTGGAGAGATTTCTCCATATGAACGACGAGTTCACTAATATAAACATTGATGACGAGTGTTTTTTAGATGAAGATGAAAGCGTATATGTGTGCAATGACAATGACCCTTTCTAGAACTAGATAGCTAGAAGGGACATAGTACAAGTAAATAATAATATCATCCCAAAAGGATTATTTCCGTTGGAAAATATTTTTGATGAAAACAACGTGGCTAGAAATCCCAAGACCACTGTGAATGACAAGGATGTCGAGGATTGCAATATCGGGACCCAAGCGAATCCGAAGATAATAAAATTGTCAAAGATGCTCAGTTCAGAGGTCAAACAGGACTACATCAAGCTCATGAAGGACTTTTCTGACGTTTTCTCTTGGAGTTATGATGACTTGAAAGTTATGGCACCAAAGTGATTCAACATGTCATTCCTCTCAAAGAAGACCAAAAGCCTTTCAAGCAAAAGCTGAGATGGATAAATCCCTTGTTGTTGCCACTAGTCGAAAAGGAGGTAAAGAAACTTTTCAAGGCCAAAATTATCATTTCTTTAAGGTTCTTAAAATGGGTTGCAAATATGGTGCCTGTAAGGAAAAAGAGAAGCGAAATAAGGTTGTGTGTGGATTTTAGGAATTTGAGCAAGGCATCCCTCAAGGACAACTACCCACTCCCAAAAATGGACTATATCCTGCAGAAGGTAGTTGGGTCCTAGAAGATGTCTATGCTAGATGTATTTTTAGGCTACAACCAGGTTATGGTACACCCAGATGATCGGGAAAAGATAGCTTTCATGACACCATGGGGGACGTTCATGTATGCTAAGATTCCCTTCGACCTGATGAATTCTAGAGCTACTTTCCAGCGGGCGATGGATATAGAATTTTTTGAGGAAAAGGAAATATTTATCATGATCTATCTGGATGAAATCATAGTGTACTTTGAATCCGACGAACAACACCTCAGGAATTTGAAGAAATTTTTCCAAAAGTGTAGGAAGTTCAGCATATCATTGAATCCGAAAAAATCAAATTTCAGGATGCAAGAGGGAAAAATATTTGGGAACATCATATCGAAAGAAGGTATAAATATAGACCCCAACAGGTTTGAAGGAATCCTGAAAATCAACACTCCGCGTAGTAAGAAGGAGGTGTAGTCCTTCCTGGGAAAGGTCAATTTCTTGAGAAGATTCATCCCGAACCTAGCGGAAATTATAAAAAAATATCACCTGCATGCTCAAAAAGGGGAATGAGATAAAATGGAACCCCAAATCTAGAAAATAATTTGAATACATCAAGATAGCACTGACCAAATCTCCCATGTTGGCCAGCCCAGACTTCACGAAGGACTTCATCTTGTTCTTGTTCACCTCGGAGCATACTATTGTTGG
Organism: Picea sitchensis; assembly: GCA_010110895.2. Lineage (NCBI taxonomy): Eukaryota > Viridiplantae > Streptophyta > Pinopsida > Pinales > Pinaceae > Picea > Picea sitchensis. Next base: position 17,509 of record SNQJ01S0117600.1, read on the forward strand.
CATATTGTTACAGAAAGATGATATGAACTTTGAGAAGCATATAGCCTAGTTTAGCAGGACGCTGAGGGATTCCCCACTTATGTATGAAATTATGGAGAAACAAGCATACGCCTTAGTGAAATCCCTAAAGGAGTTCAGAAATTACATATTACACTCCCACGTTATCGATTGCACTCCCAACAACTCAGTTAAGGATATCCTAACTCAGCATGACCCCGAGGGAAGAAGAGGTAGGTGGATCATGGCCATGCTGAAATACGACCATGAAATCAAGCCCACAAAACTGATCAAGGGACAAGGCCTCGCAAATCTAATGTTGCAATCAAACTGTGACGTTCTGGGAATCAACTTCATTGCAGATCTATCAAATAATCCTCGGGAAGAAAAAATCGTGCAGGTGTCTCAAAATTTCATTGATTCACCTTGGTATACAGACATCATTTATGACTAGAGGAATCTGCAAGCTCCTCCAGGTTTAAGTAAGACCAAGGCCAGATTCTTAAAGCTCAAAGCTACTAAGTTTTCCATCTTGGATAACTCACTATATTGGAAATATTCGGGAGGGATATTGCTGATTCACTTACTAGAAGATGACGTGGAACATGCCATCAGACAATTCCACAAAGGAGACTGTGGAGGACATCACTACTGGAAAACCACCACGCATAAAATTCTAAGAGCAGGTTACTATTGGCCCAACATCTTCACAGACGTGTAAAAGGAAGTTTCTAGTTGCCACAAGTGTCAGATTTTCGATAGAAGAAGGAAGATGCAACCCCTGTCGCTGAAACCGATCTCGGTGGAAGCATCGTTCATGGAATGGGGCATAGAATTTATAGGAGAGATTCATTGACCATCCTCGGTGCAACACAGGTGGATACTTACAGCCACATATTATTTCATGAAATGGATTGAAGCAATTCCAACAAAAAAGGCTACTGACACGGTCCTCATTCAGTTCCTAGATACCAACATCCTGTCTAGGTTAGGGTGACCTATAAAGATCATCACAGATAACGCAACTGCATTCAAGTCCAATAAAATGGAGAAGTTTTGCAAGGATTGCAATATAACCCTGGGACATTCTACAACATATTACCCACAAGGTAATGGGTTAACAAAATCGTCTAATAAGAGCTTAACCAAGATCATTAAAAGACTCTTACAGGACAACAAAAAGGCCTATCATAAGAAACTTATTTACGCATTGTGGGTGGACAGAGTCACTACCATGAAGTCCATCTCCACATCACCATTCCAAATTGTGTATGGCGCGGACACAATTTTCCCTACCTCACTGGGATTTCCCATCAGGAAGTTGTTGCAAGAGCAAGAGGTCGAGCCAGATGATATGCAGAGAAGGGTAAATCAATTGATTCACATGCAACAAACGAGGGAGCAGGTCTACAAATGATCGCATATTCACCAGGACAGGATGAAGAAAACTTTAGACAAGCACTCTAAACAGGGGGGATTTCAAGTGGAGGATTTAGTGCTAAAGTGGGACGTGAGAAACGAAGATAAGGGAAAGCACGAAAAATTCAATCATCCTTGGATGGGCCCTTTGAAAATCTACGCATATCGTGGGAACAACACATATCTGTTAAAAGAACTTAATGGAGAGTCCACTGGTTGGGGGCCTATAAACGACAGGTTCCTCAAACACTATCTAGTGCAGTAAAGTTTGTTTAAGTCTCATTTCATTGTAAATAGTCATTTTGTTTTTTGTTTTTTATTTTTCAAAGAAGGCCTTTCGAGTCAGTGTGTCAGCAGTAAATTGAAGCCCGGAGTGAAGGCCCTAAATTTATGTCGAGTTTGGTCAAAATTGTGTCAAGAAGGTTTAGGTTTCATTTTATTTTTGTTGTTTCAGAGTCTAGAAGTCGAATAAGGCCCAATGGTCAGGTACCTAGTCTGTTGTTCTTTGCTACCTCACTGGGAGGATAGAAATCCCCATTGGAGCCAACAATTAGCACCATCATTTTTTCAGTTAGAGTTGGTCTTATTCGAGTCAGAGTCCGTGTTTCAAATAATGTGAGTTCAGGTACCAAACAACGAATGGGTCGAAGTTAGTAAGTGGTCGGTTGGCCCTTGGAGTCAGGAAGGGATGTCAAAACCAAAACATGTGTAAGGGGTAAATGTATTTTTCCAAATATTCAGGTCATGTTAGAACAAAAGGTATTACATGCCTAAGGTCGAGGAAAGTTGTTAAATGGAAGTCGCATCGATAGGATAATTCACCATCATCATCTCATGATGAATTCAGAACGAACGAAAAATCACGACGCTCATATCACATATGCTCTATAGCTCTTATCAGTTGTACTTCACACACTCTCAAGTGTGCCCATCACATAGATGTACTGCAAAATTATTATATCTTTCATTGAAACCTCCATTCTCCATGGATTCAGTGTCCCCTGGCATGTTTTCATCTCTTGGCTGCCTGATTATAAATTCCGAGCGCTCTGCATGCATTTTGTTCATCATTGAAGTTTATGCATTGCCTGTAATTATTCTCACAAGCCCAGGTCAATTGAGATTACTTCCTTTGGACCACACCAAATCCACCACGCACAGAACAAATATGCATTGGGCCATGATGAAATCCCATAACATAAGGAAAGGTGCACGAAGTGGAAGGAATACTGGGACCGAGCCTCAAAGGTTGACGTTGGTCAAGGAAGATCCGAAGGTCAGAGCATATTTTGAGGTCGGGTGCATGAATGTTTGCACAAAAACCCAAGGATTCAACATGAAATTAGCATAATAGTTTGCAACCAGTCTTTATGGGTCTTGTGCAGTAATTGTAGGTGTCAATTTCCAGGTGATAGAGGAAACTTTGTCGGTCGCAACAAAAATTCCTTTGCGGGGTGAAAGGTGGTTTAAAGGCATGCCTTTGGACACATGGTGCTACAAAGACTTCATCAAGTGAGTATGTTTAGGAGGGAAAGAAGAAGAGGGCATTCCAAATAGATATTTGCAAGGGCCCTTCTGAAAAATCTTGGAGGTAATTAGGAAATATTTCACCTGTGAGGGAAGATTTGACAAAATACATTTGCATCACATTATATTGTTGATGCATTTCATGAGAAGAAGACCATTAAATCTTCCCTTTTTCTTGCACCAAAGCCTCGAAGAAATGGAAGACAACGCCCAGGTTGAAGAAGATCAGGCCAAGAGGAAAATATCGCATGTCTCGCTGATTAAATTGTTGGCGGTGGAGGAGTTAAGGATATTAGGAAATAACTGGGATTCGTTTCTACTTGCAGCAGGCATCCCCAAGGATCCCAAACGAGTTTTCCCTCTAACTGTGGAAAGGGTAACATCACACCACACAGAGGTTGGAGCAGGAAGGGATCCGGAGGAAGGAAGGACATTCGAAGACCTGTCCCCCCAACAACCAATACCCTGGAAAAGGGGCAGGCCAAGGAAGAACAAGGAAGTTGGGGAGACCCGAGTCCTGAGTGATCCGCGCACAAAATGATCCGCTGAAGAGTTACTCATGTAATACCCTAAGGACGAGCCCCAGTTGTATTTATGAATTGTAAACAAGTTTTGTAGGCTGGTGAGATGAATTTTGATAAGTTGGTGGGATTATGTATTTATTCAGCCGGAGAGCCTAAGTGTTAAAGGCCAGGACCCTGATTTTGTATATGTAATTATGCAGATCATTAATAAAATACAAACATCGCTATGTGTAGACCGACCATGAAGAAAGAGTGATAAGGGACTAAGCTTCCACAAGGTTGGGCAAGGGAGGGGGATACGTTTTGGGGCCTAGGGGATAATCTAGGGGGCTTACCTATAGAGGAATAGTATTTTAATATTATTTCCTAAAAGGTAAGGTGGACAATTGATGAATGTTGTCCTAAATTCCTGGTAGTTGGGGACGTAGGATAAATGGAGCGCATGCAGCTCTAGGAAGACAAGTGTCGACCTAGTCTCATGTAGTTAAAAGCTGAAGCATCAGCTGTGTTGTGGGTTCTCTTTCCATTCTCAACCCACTATCTAACCGTGAACTGGGGCATCCATCATGGATCTCTGGAACCAGTAACCCATGAGTCAAATCATATCGGTAGTTTGTTGGTCATTCAACCATCATCCACATGAGTTCGTGAGTCCATTCTCCCATCCTTCATCTGAACCGAGACCTTCATTGTCTTACCTTTGCATTCCTTCATGCATTTCTGAAAACAGAAACTGTGAAGTCATCCCGTGTTGTTTCCTGTGAAGCCCAACAAAGTCGTAGTCACCTGAGTCGTGTTGTGACTTAGTGTTAGGTTGTTTCCTTTTGGGTGTCCATAACCGTTTTTCCCTATTGTTGTTTCTTTTTCTGTCACTTGTAACCGGCTATAGCTGAGTCGAGGACTGGTTGAAGAGGTAGGTTGTTAGGCCTGTGAGAAACTCTTGTGATGCCCATACCAATCTGATCTTGCGTCTGACAAAATAATGCAAGTGAAGCCTGACAGAAGAATATGCAGATGCCAAGCCTTGAATGCAATGACTAGAGCATTCTTCTGAAGAGAGCAAGTTTCTTTGAGTATAAATACTCAGTTTTGATATTTTGTTAAGGTCGATGGTTGAGATATGCTCCCGATTTGTAAAGCTTTAATGAAGCCTCTGGTTCTTTGGTTATGTATTGCCATTTGAGATTTCTTGTTTAATGAAAACCAACTCTCTTTTCATCTCTTTTTCTTATGATACTGAAGACTCGGGCATGGGTGATCTAGTCGATTTGTTGTGACTATATTGTAATGTATGTTTGATTGCAGTATTGTTGTGGCATTTTTAGTTTCCTGAGGTTTTGGATTCAAGAAGATATTGTATTTGAAGCTTTTCCTCCTTAGGTTGCTAGAAGACTAGATGTCCATAGAAGACCTCTACATTGCCTCTTCAATTTATTCATCCTAATCACCCTTTATAAAAATTACTGACTAAAGTTAGATCAAGACCTCACCTATTTTCACATATCAACCTAGTTTTCTGAGTTAAAACAATATTATCTTGAGCTTGTGTCCATTATACCCCCTTTAAATTTATTCATTGTGACATAAAACTAATGGGTACTGGGCTTACCTCTACTGCAATCCATAGGTGACTTCTAGTGCTAACATTTATGACGCCATTGTCAAGGATGAATTGAATATTTTCCCTGGGATTGAACGACAAAGCTTACTATTTATGAAGGTGCATAAGAACTTAGTACATCAAAGATTTCACTTGGTGACTCAATTGATGTGAATCCACTGGTGACTCCATTGTTTCAACTGTGGCTTCTAGAGGCAAACACATGAAGTCTACTCCACAAATGACTCTAACGACACCTGAAGTGGACCTAGAGAAAATTATCAAAAAGGGAAAGGCTCTTTGAGAAAGTAATTCTACTGTTGAACTAGGTATTTCTGATTTTTTATCATCCTCTTGTAGAAACTCCGATATCTGCTTCTAATTTTCCTATTATATCGTCTTTTGGAGTTTCCCGAAGTTTAATGTTTGGGAGTGTTCTTGTTGAGTTTTCTCCTCCTGGTATTGGATTGTAAGGAGAAATCTTTGTCACTCCTATTTCCCTTGAGATTGTACCTTGGTCTAGACCCCAGACCTCAGAAGTTTTTCCCACTCCAGGATTTACCACCCCTCCTCCTATCGTTGTTGTTGCTACTACAAAAAGGGAAACCTCTTCTCCCTCAATCCCTCAATATTTTTCCCCAAATCCTCCATTGTTTCTCTTTTCTCCTGAAAGTTCAGTTCTAGTCTCCCCTGTTCGAACCCCTTCCCCTCCTAGTTCTCCTCCACGTATCATCCCTATGGCAGGAGATAATCCCACTAGAAATGGAATGGATGCTATAGTTTCTACCAGATACGCCCCTCTCGTTTTTACTCAACCTCTTAATGCCCTCCTAGTCGGTGGATACCTTAAGCAGTTGCCCAAGTTCACTGGGGAGGGAGATATTACTATAGAGGAGCACCTTGCAACTTTCTATAGTTATGTTGATAACTATGTCATAGTAGATGAAGATGCATGGATGAGGATTTTTGTCCACAATATTGATGGAGAAGCCATGAAGTGGTTACGAGCCCTGACCCCTAGATCCATTTATGGGATTGAGGCTTTAGATGATGTCTTCTTGAGACAATGGGGGGATAAAAAATACTTCATGTATTATATCTCTGAGTTCAGGTCCCTAAAGAGAAAATATGGAGAGTCTGTTTATGACTTCTCCAAAATATTTAACAAAATGTACAATAAGATCCCTGTTGAGATAAATCCTACAGAAGCCTTTGCCAAAATTACCTATGCTAGTGCTTTTAACCTTGACTTCTGCCTCCTGTTAAGAGACAGAAGAGCTACCTCCTTAGATCATATGCAATATGAAACCCTGGAAGTAGAGTCTAACGTATTGGAAACTGACCGAATCAGAAATAAGGTTGACAGAGACAGAGGAAGGGGAAGATCTGAAGCCTCAACCTCTAGTTCTTATGACCTCCCCCCTCAAATGGACGTAGTAACTAAGTTACTAAAATCACTTTCGGCCAGAATGGAAAGGTTGGAATTAGAGGGGAAGTAGACATACAAAATCCTTAGAATGTTGATAACAAAGGCAACTTCAGGAGGCAGAATAACAATGCTCCTCAGATTATGCAAAGAGAACCTCGGAACAGAGATAGGGATGATTAGAAAATCTAGACCCCTCTTCAAAACAACCTTGTTGCATACGATGGTGGAGAGGAAGAAGACCTTGACCCAAAAATCCACTGTCTTGAAGACACACCCCATTCTCCTCACTTAAATCAAGCAACGTACAAGGAGTCTCTCATGGATATCCAATTAAATGAGTTGAGCAAGGGGGATAAGGCCAACGACAACCCAAATAGATACAACCTCAGGTCCAAGAAGAAAGGAGAAATGCTTGATGTTACCAATCGGTCTACCAGAGAAGAAAAACTTGTCGAATATGTAGCAAGCAACAACAAGGAGAAGAAAACATAGAACCCCCCACCAGTAGTCAAAGGTCCTATCCCAGAGGTAAAATAAATTCTAAAGCCCCCCTCCTATTTTAACTTTGAGCAAGAAATTCAGAAGATTAGGATTCTTGTCCCCCTTTCAGAGCTGGTCAATCATGAAGACTTTAAGAGATTCCTATCTAAGCTATTGCTACCTGAACCCTTGAATCATCCCACGAAATCAATCAATTTGAAAGACAAGAAGTTGACAGTCATGTTAGGTCCCATGGTAGAAGATAGAGATGATTCATCCCCTCCCTTCTACACATCACTGAACATACATGATAAGGTGCTTCATAAAATTTTAATGGATTTAGGGGCCTCTCATAATTTCATTCCCAAAACTATCATGGAAGAACTAGGACTAAAAATCACAAAAGCACACCATGACTTGTATTCTTTTGATTCAAGGAGGGTGCAATGTCTTGGGGTCATCCAAGATATGGCTGTGACCTTGTTCCAATTTCCCATGAAAAGTATGGTCATGGATATCATGGTGGTTGATGTTCCTCCCAAGTTCGGCATGGTATTTTCAAGATCTTGGATAAAAAGACTTGGGGGAACCTTGCAGATGGACCTCACATATGCTACTATTCCTGTGTTTGGGGGGGGACATATAAGACTGTACAGAGAATCTCATTTGGTTTATATCATTAGTGATGAAGTGCACCCCACCAATTATCCTATTTTTTCCCTTGATATCGATTTGGGATCCAACTTGTTGCAACTCACCAATGCCCTTGATCCTCCTCTTGAAATCAAAAACAAATCCCACACTCCTTGCGAACATTCTCCTCTGACAGCCCCTGTTTTGAAAATGTATTTTGATGGAGCCCCTTCTAGAGAAGGTGATGGAGCTGGAGTGGTGTTTGTCTCACCTGTTCGATAAATTATATCTATGTCATGCAAACTAGAATTTGAAGCTACCAACAATGTGGCAGAATACGAAGCTCTTGTTTTGGGTTTAAAGGTTGCAAAAGACATGGGAATTAAAGAGATATCAGTGTTTGGGGATGTTGAGTTGATTACCTAGTAGATCAGAAATATTTATCAGTCCAAACACCCTCGGATCAAAAGTTATAGAAATGAAGTATGGGACCTCATTGACAGTTTTTTCTTGGCTTTCAACATTTCATTCATTCCAAGAGAAGAAAATGTCATAGTTGATTCTTTGGTTGTTTCAGCAAGCAATTTTAGAATCCCTCTGCCACCTAAACTCAGGTATGATGTAGAAGTGAAATATAGGCCCTCTATACCTGACAATGTCAAGCATTGGAAAGTGTTTGAGGATGACCTGGAAATCAAAAGATTCTTGGAAACCGTTGATGGGTTTTCTGCATTACACATTGATCAAGATCCAGATTTTGAAATAGATCCTCAAGCTAATGCTTTTCTGAACAAGATTGGTGATCATCATATCATCCAATTTCCTACGAATCAAATTCCAAAGGGATTAGTTCCTTTGGAAAGACTATTTGATAGAACTTATGTAGAAGTAAAGGGTAGGATTTCAAATGAGGATGCTGATGTAGCTGAGTGCAATATTGGCACAAAGAAGAATCCCAAATTTGTCAAGTTGTCAAGAAATTTGTCAAAGGAGGAGAGGGTCGAGTATGTTGAACTATTAAGGGAATTTTCTGATGTGTTTGCCTGGACCTATTAGGACCTCAAAAAATATGACACAAGTGTCATTGAACACAAGATCCCATTGAAAGAGGAAGCCAAACCATTTAGGTAGAAATTAAGATAGATAAATCCTATGTTGCTTCTTGTTATGGAGAAAGAGGTAAAGAATCTTCTGGATGCCCAAATTATTGTCCCCCCTAAGATATTTTGAATGGGTGTCCAACCTGGTCCCAGTACGGAAGAAGAATGGAGAAATTAGACTCTGTGTTGATTTCAGGAACCTGAACAGAAGCTCCAAGAATGACAATTACCCACTTCGAAAGATGGAACACATATTGCAAAGGGTAATAGGTGCATTTAGGATTTCCATGATTAATGGATTTTTTGGATACAATAACATCTATTTCCTTCCTAAAGACAGATAAAAAACAGCCTTCACCACTCCTTGTTTCACATTCATATATGTCAAAATTCACTTTGGATTAATGAACACAGGAGAAACCTTTCAGTGAGCCATAGACATCGCCTTCATTGGAGAAAGTGATAAATTTGTGGTCATCTATCTGGATGAAATTACAGGATTCTCCAGTTCTGATAAAGATCATTGTTATCATCTGAGAAATGTCTTCTCGAAATGTAGAAAAATCGGTCTCTCCCTAAATCCCAAAAAGTCTCTATTTTCCATGAAAGAGGGAAAATTATTGGGGCACATAGTATCAACTAAGGGGGCTGGGATTGATTCAAGAAGAGTGGAAGTTATTCAAACCATGTCACTTCCGAGATCCAAGAAAGAAGTTCAGTCCTTCCTGGGAAAAAACAATTTTCTGAGAAGGTTTGTTTCAAATTTTACTGAATTGGTGAAGCATATCACAGTCATGCTCAGGAGGGGAAACAAAGTAAGATGGACTGCTGAGTCCAGAGAATCCTTCAACCAAGTCAAGGAGGCACTGACTTAATCACCTGTGATTATCAGTCCTAATTATTCCAAGGATTTTCTGATTTTCTATTTTTCCTCATTTGACACAGTGTCAGTTGTTTTACTACAAAAGAATGATGCAGGGCTGGAACAACATATTTCCTTTTTCAGCAGGGCATTGAGGGATGCAGAGGTCAAATATGACATCATGGAGAAACAGGCCTATGCCTTGGTGAAAGATCTCAAATATTTCAGAGTTTATGTTTTTCATTCAAAGATCATGGATTATGTTCCTTCAGCTTCTGTGAAGGACATTCTCGTTCATCCTTACATTGATGGGAGAAGGAGCAGGTGGATTGTGAAAATCCTCAAATTTGACCTAGAAATAAAACCCACCAAATTAGTTAAAGGCCAAGGTTTAGACAAGTTGTTGGTTGAATCTAATTGTAAAGATATGGGGGTTAACTTCATCAACGCTTGCTCAAAAAATCAGCAGGATAAAGTATCTGATAAAGGCCCTCAATACAACCCCCCATTGGCAGAATGTGCTTGGTACAATGATATTATATATTTTCTACAAATGTTGTGACCCCCTGATGGTATGGGAAAAATCAAGG
>SNQJ01S0117601.1:1773-13273 GCA_010110895.2 Picea sitchensis
TATAACCATAAAAAACCCAATTTAATGGAGCATTCTTCCTCCTAGGTTAATGCCCCCTTGAATGTGAAAATAAGACCTTCAAATAATTCTTTCAACAAAAGGCATTCTCTATTTTAGCATACTTGAATTTTTGAATATAGATGAGGGCCTATTGAGATGAATTGAGAGACTAACTATAAATATATGAGGGTAACTCTTGATTGGATGTGACACTCCATATTTGTACTCTTGAAATCAAAACTAGATGGTGCTTGATCACATGCAGAGCGATCTACCCATACCTTATTTACTTCAAAGAATTTCCCTTTGTGAAATGTTTTCAAGAATATAATGAACTTCATAGACTATGATATTCTTCCAATACATGCCCCCTATCTTCAAAAATAAAATCAAATTTGTTTTGCTCAAAAATAAAATTTTATTTATTTTGCCCAAAAATAAATTATTAATTTTTTTTTAAATAAATAGTTTTTGTCACAATTTCGACGCACAACAGAAATCCTGTGACGAATTTGCTATATAAACCAAGAAATTTTTCGTCGCAATTGCGGCGCGCAATAGAAATCAGGCGACGAATTTTCTATATAAACCATGAAAGTTGTCGTCGCAATTTCGACGTACAACAGAAATCATGCACTCAATTTGCTATATAAACCACGAAAGTTGTCGACGCACAAGAGAAATCCTGCGACGAATTGGATATATAGACCATGAAAGTTTCCATCGCAATTTCAACACCCAATACAAATCCTACAATGAATTTGCTATATAAACCACGAAATTTGTATAGCGAAATCGTCGTTATATACCATGTTGTCGTCACAATAGCGACGAACATTTCGATAGTCGATTCATCGCAATTGTTTCTCTTACTTTGCCTATATTTTCGAGTGTGCGACGATTTCCCTACTGTGTCACTCTTTCAACGAATTCTTCACTTAGTCGTATTGGCGACGATATTTCTTTTTCTGTCGCAATTGTGAGAAGTTCCCTACGGTCGTAGCTCTTGCGACGTTAATTCAAGTTTTTCGAACTTGCCACGTCACATGAAACGATGTTTCAGAGACTCAAGATTCGTCGCAATATCCACGACATAACGTCGAAATAGTCGTCGCAAAATGACCCAAATTTGCTAGTGTGTGTGTCAAATCCAATGTAGAATCGCATTGCTTACTTTACCATCTATCTATGAAATTTCAGTATACTATTTAGGTCAAGTCTCTATATTACTCACATTCCTCCACAAGAGAATATACCAGCTCAGGTCCTAAGGGTTTTTGAATTTGAAAGAAAGGTTGACTAGGAACCAGAAAATAAAGTGTCATACCCATTTCCCAGGAATCAATACATCGCCAAATCTCATCACACTAAAGTTACAACTATTAACCCTTCTATCATTGACTCAAAATGAGTCACTAGCTTCGTGTTTCACAGGGAATTGAACCTAGTTATTTTTTGAATAACATCATAGAGATAATGCATGACCAAAATGTACTCACTTATTCTTGGGACCATACGTAGCAGTTGTAGACATAAGATGGATTTGACATCTTCTACAATATCAATTGGGAAATATGCTTACAATTCTACTACTGGAATTTGCCCAGAATTCCTGAAAAATCCCTATATTAATACCCTAATCATCTCCAACTAGTGTACAAGGATCCTGTTTAGACAAAATTATTTTTGAACAGTAATGACAATAGCCGCCCTATTTTTCTATGTTGTTGGCTTCCCAATTCCCAAACAACACATGGATCTGCTCATATTTGTTGCCAATTCTTTCAAAAATATATGATCTGAAATTCTCAATTGCATGTTTGTATATGAACAACCTAAATATTTTTAATTAGGGTTGCCAATAGTTTCATGCATGTAGTTTCCATAATCTTATTTGGCCCCTTTTCTAGTCACAGGATCCATCAACCCATATTCAACTTCTAATCCCTTTCTATGGGAAGAGACTTTCCTTCAAATTTCTTGAGCATTCTTATTGGCACATCCTTCTAGAGACCTATGATTCACCATGAGTGTTGCCTCCAATTTTCATGCCATTAAAAGTAGAAACTATGATGTCCAATGTGTATTTTTGGTCTGTCATATTTCTTCCTCTGGCTCTTGTCTTGCCTTCTCCAGGAGGACATATACTTGTGAGGACAATATATCCACAAGTTGTTGGATAAAATATATCTCCTAATTGGGGACACGTTCTCCTCAATGGCATGCATGAGAACCCCAACTATCTCTTCCTTTATGCTTAGTCATTGTGTATAAAAATTCCATGTTGAACTCAAGGTGATGGTAAGATGGAAATTCCACCAAATATGTACTAGTCTATCTATAGTCATCCTTCAAAGGTGTACCAAAAAATTATGTTCCACCACTTTCTCTTCCTAGGGGAAAAGTGTTATAGCCTTAATTTCCAACCTACATAGTCAGGAAGAACAAAGAAAAAGAAACAATACAAAACATATCCTTCAACTCAGGATTCAAACATATTTTGAAGGGTGTCATTGGTCATCTATGTGACAAGTAGCGACATGTCATTTATCATCGGTCTACAACAAGAGACACCTCCTGTAATATTCTAGATTCACTAAGTTTCAAAGAGGTAAGTGAGGGATGAGTTTGTTCTTCATGGCATGAGCCTTGGAACTCACAACATTCCAGTCTCCATTGGTCTCTAGAAGATCTAGAATCTCTCCCAAGCCTCTTCCAAGAATCTATATAACTAAGGCCAATCTTGAGCATGGAAGAGGAAGAATCATTTACAAATACATTCTGCCAAAATTCATAGGTACTTCCCTTTTCTACAACAACCATAGTCAGATTTCCTATTCTGGTTATGAAACTGGGGAGAAGTAAGGAGAAAGGGGAAAGGAGGAGTGCATCTACACCTTGAGGTAAATGATATTGATGTACTTCTTTCATTTAAATTAATATATCATTGGTTTTCCCCTATAAATATTTTCATTTTATTCATGAATGTTCAGATATGATTTATTTCTTCATANCATCTACACCTTGAGGTAAATGATATTGATGTACTTCTTTCATTTAAATTAATATATCATTGGTTTTCCCCTATAAATATTTTCATTTTATTCATGAATGTTCAGATATGATTTATTTCTTCATAGATCATGTTATATCCAAGCTAGATTTGGTATTCTAACATTAAGAAAAGAAGTAGGAAGGAATTGTTTGTCACTTTTGTACAGGAAGTAGTTTGCAGGAGCTAGAGTGGGAACTTTAGGATTGCAGCAACCAGGATATGCAAGGACGACCTTCATAATTAAGGTATTTCATCCTATCATTTCTTGGTTTAATTATGAACTTGGTTGCATGTTTATAGGGAGAACCATATAATTCTATCCCATTGTCTCTCCAGGATCAATAGGAAGATCCTAGGGAGGTCTTACCATCCAATTAGTGATAATTTATCCATAACAAAATTGGTTACTCCATTGGGGAATAATATTTGTTTCTTTTATAGTTCATTTCCCTTCCATATTCACCTATGTTCTTTGTTTCTGATTAAGTTATTTTCTTCCCTAGTGCTCCCTCAGAGAGTAGGTCTCTCAGATCTGGTAGTTCTGAGTTAGATATTTTTTTTTTCCAAAAAATTTCAATGTGTCATTTGTATAGTGTTAGAGACATAGAGATAGTGTTACTTGCCACACTACTAGTGACTAGAAACACCCTACAAATAATCATTGTTTGCATGCTATATGACCCATGACACCCCCCGTAGGCTTAAAAAATCACAAAATTTTCATATCTTTTTAGTCATATATGTAATTGTTTGATCTCTAGGATCTATAATTGGTTTGTCTTTGTGGATATCATCTTTGTTTGAGTCTAGTTTGTCACACCTTTGGTATTCAATCTAGATTTTAAGTGTGTTTGTGTGGTTTTTTTGGATTTCTTGTTTAGATTGTTTTTTTGTTAGTGATCCATTGAGTTTGGATATGCACCGAACATATATGATTAGATTTGGTAGTGTTTTATATTGGATTGCATTTGGTTGGTTTTCCCTCTTGAAATTTGTTTGCATTGATATATCCATGTTCATTGTGAGTTTTGGGTTGAGATCCCTACATAGATATTAGAGTGTTCTTTCAAGCATCACTACTAATTTCCTACATCCACTAAATGAAACCTAGAGTCATTAAAGAGTGTAAAACCCATTTTCACAACTAGTGTGTTGGGAGCCTCCTCTAACACATGAGTTGAGCATGACGTTGCATTGGGGAAATTATAATGATTGACCCTCTCTACGTATCTTGGTGTTTGTGGTATTTCTTCAACTACTACATATATGGGGGTTTTATTAGTGTCGACACCTCCCTGTGAGGTAGCACTTTCGATGCTTTGAACTAAGTTCGCCTACCCTTATGTGTGGTCCTACCTATGACTGTTTTCCTGGTCATTGATTGTGAGGTGGTAGTCTTAATGACCACTCCTAGGTATCCTATAGAGATGACTATAGGTGGGACGTGCCCATAGTTCTCGAGGAAAATGTTTGTTCATGATCTCAATACCCCTGGAGGGTACTCGCCTTAATAAAGGGTATGTTCACTGGTCAGTTTTGTTTTTCATAGTTCATCGTAACTTCTCCTCATACCTTGACTATCCTATCTGGTATTGAGGGGACTTCATCTTCCCCAAAGGTTCATTTTTTGGAAGGCCCCCTAAACCATTGGTTTGATTTTTTTTGTCCTAGATTTATTAGGGTTGTGCTATTTGTTTTGAGTCTATGTCGGACTTAGGTTAATTGTGTTGTGATTTTCACATATTATTTTCACCATGGTTGAATCATTGTGTTGGTCCCATCGATTATGAGGACTCGAGCCCATCACAAAGGTACAACCATATCTCAAGTGACATAACACAAATGACCATGAATTCAAAGAGTTCCATCTTTGGTTTGAGGAGATTAGTCTTGTTGAAGTGGAAGTGGTTGATGAAAGTCCTCCACCCAACTTTAACCCTCATTTGACTAATCCATACATGCCCATGCTTATCTAGGTAAGGGAAATTTTTAGTGAACCTTTTTCTTGTTCAACGACCCTAACACCATATCGGTCCCAAGTTTTTCATCTAGTTTGGATGAGCCATCAAGTCCATGAATGAGCACAATTGGGGGAATCCTAGTGATGTCCAACTTTCCATCCTTGAGCACCATTGGAGCTATGTTGTATTGGTCCATTTCTACAAGTCCCTCTATTTGGGGTATACTATTCATGTCCTCTTTTCTTTCCACTAGTGTACCTATCATTCCCAAACCCATCCTATTAGTTACGATTCCCACACATGGATCTCCATCCAATGTGGGGTTGAGCCTTGGTTTCAACAAGGGGAGTAGAATTCCTGCCACTTCCTCCATTCCTATGAGTAACCTCACATTGTCAAGTGTTGGTTTTCCCTTTGGGTGGAACAATACTAGTGGTTTTGGGATGTCAGTCTAGGGGCACTGATGTGTCAGGAGGAATTAATTTCCCATGGGTTAGCACACCTTTCTATGGGGGCACACTCCCTAGGGGGAACGTTTCACAATGGGGTGTATTTTGTTTCATCCATACATCGAGTCCTGGGGGGGTTTTCCTTGAGCCTAGTTTTCGGAATACGTTTCATTTAAGGTATACACCTACCCCTAGGGGCACTCCCCTTGAGGGAATGTTTATTCCTAGGATAAGCCACCCTCCTAAGAGTCTTTCCATCCTTTGGGACAACTACCCTTATGGAACACCACATTTCAGAAACAAAAACATAAGGGGACCACAAGGTTCATCTGGGACCTCATGAGCTTCAGCGTCCTCCCAGTATTGATTTTCTCATATTTCGTTTCCTTTCCTTACAACACTAGAATTTCTCGATCTTTAATGTATAAAAAAAGACCCCATTTCCCATGACCCTTCATTATCATTCATGCCTACTAATCTCCCATCATACATGCTAAAATTCAATGAAAAGTCAAGAGAAGACCCATCCACACACATAATGACATACTATTTGTGGTGCTCATCCAACTCCTTGATGTATGATAGCATAAGGTTGTGTCTTTTCCAGATATCCTTGACCGGAAGTGCAGCTAAATGGTATATTGAATTAGAGGGTGCTTCCTTCAATAGTTTTAACGTCTTGGCGATGTCGTTTTTAATGCATTACCAATTTACCATCCGATATGAGATAGTAACAGAGGTCTTGACATTGTTGCATCAATATATTTCCACTCACATTTTTTAATCACATTCATGAGTAGAGATGATGAAATAGGATGATTAAGATCTGAATTCTGAAAAAAAAACTTGATGGACTAGTTCATGAAATATCTCTTAACACCCATTTCCAAAGATGTTTCTATGATAGGGGAGGCTACTGAAGATAAATCCATCATGCCTACAAAACACTAACATTTTATTTGTTCTTAGTCGGTAACTCTCTATGATATCATATTGCATGCTCGTCGACCATCGATAGATCCTCATAAACCAAACCCAAGACCCCATTCCTAAGGTGTGGTTGGTTTTGTTTCCCATGCCTCTGTGGACCAAATAGCCGACCAGATGGGTCAAATGTCTATCTCATCACACCATTTGAATACTATGACTAGTGGTCAAACTTATTGGGTCCCCACTCAGACCTCTGATTTGAATTTAGTGCAATCCATGCAACAAAATAATCCCTAGAAACCTAAAGGAAAAAAGAGGAGGAACAAAAGGAATCATTCCAATGTTGAGCTAGGGACGTCTTTCAACTAAACGAATCAAGGAGGGGGGGCATGAAAGGGAAAAAGAAGAGTTATTTTCCCTACATGATTTGTGGGGAGGGCCACCCTGCTCACCATTTTCCTAGGGAGGATGAGATCCATTGTTATTTGGAATAGTAAAATCCCCCCCAAAAACCTATTGTCTTAAATCATCCTTTCGCCTCTAAATTTAGCATATGGTTGCAACAAATCCTACCCCTTCGATGGGGGGTATGGAAGGAACCCCTCAGTATGTGGGGTCATCCTTGAATGATATGGCTTTCATGTGTGACCAAACGGTCAATATTTAGACTCGATCATGAAACTTTAAAAATTTTGAACCTACTCCTATTGTGCAAGAGCCAACATCTTCTTCCCAGCCTGGTGGCCCTCTTCAAATTGAGAAGCCATATTTTCACACACTCCAACCCCTAAAGGGAGTTCTTCGATGAATGACACACAATATGAATACATAGGCTACCCACAACTACAATATTGTGGAATATTTCGCCTAGGCACCATGTGCCATGTCTGCACTCAAAGTCCTCTAGAATTTCCCATCGTAGTGGAAATCCTTATTGTATGCTATAGGAGGGGCTTATCCCTTAGTGTAAATATTGATTACCTTTTATTCAAATTAGGTTCATCATCGAATTTCCCATCAAATCGCTTTCTAGATCAAAGTGAGAATGATGTCAAAAATATCCTTCGCACTGTGATTGATGAAGGATCTTCGACTTTCATTATGTTTATGTCATGTTGGAAATACATTATCTCTCCAAATCTCGATACATATGCAACCATTTTGAAAGAATTTGAAGGACATATGTTCCAACCATATGGTATTATCACTACATTACCCATTGAATTAGGTGCTAAGAATGTATTTGTTGTTGTGTAGGTAGTCGATGCACCTATTTAGTATAATTTGTTACTAAGGCACACTTGGCTCTCCAAGATGATTGGCATTGTATCATATGTATTTAGGGTATTATGCTTCCCTCATCAAGGAAAAATAGTTATAATTGATCAACTTTCATTTTGTACCCCAACCTTGGATCAAGTGCGGGATCTAACGTAACCTTTTTCGGTGATGCCCAAAATTCCTACATGAGTGTTGGTGTGGGGATGTTCAAAGAATATTATTTGATGGTAAATTTCTCCCTTACCCCACCATACCCTTCCATAAACATTGATCCAATCAGTATCGTCTGTTCATTTACCAATATATCCCTCAGGTCTTTTGATCCTTGGGTGGTTCCTCATCCCAAGGATTTTGAGTCTTATGGAGCTTCTATGCCCCTCACAACGGTTTATATTACCTCCATGGTGATCCCATCAACATCAGTTGATTATATTCATCCACTCCATCCTCA
Organism: Picea sitchensis; assembly: GCA_010110895.2. Lineage (NCBI taxonomy): Eukaryota > Viridiplantae > Streptophyta > Pinopsida > Pinales > Pinaceae > Picea > Picea sitchensis. The sequence goes on from SNQJ01S0117601.1 coordinate 9,901, forward strand.
TATGGAGTGTGATCAGCTTCCTCTGCCTACATGGGTTGTTGACTCTCCGAGTTCACAAGACTTCCTTGATTATGACTTTCCTTTGAATAAGGCCATCCTAGATGTCAAGGCTTCCATAGCTCTCGAAACTACTCACGATGAATTTATTCAACTGTAGAAATTCATTTATATGTGGCATGGCCCTGGCATGGTGTGCCAAATGATGTCGACATTATCCCATGAGTTCATTGTTGATATAAAGGATCCTTGGTCGGATCTTAGCAATGGGATATACTTTTCATGAATCATCAAGATGTGTAGTGCCTTGTGCATAGGTATGTGGTGTGAGTGCTTCTTTTTTTCATATATCATGTCCAAAAAATACAAAAAATAAAAACTTTTTGAGATTTCATTGCATGTTTTGACCTCGGAATATAGTTTACATGTGTTGACAGGATTATGGGAACATTTTTACAAAGATAACGACTTCCACCAAACTTGAGGTATGTATTTTCAAAGTAGCATATAGGGATAGATTTTTCCCTAGATCCACCCTTTGCATTATTTATCATTCATTCTGTTGACACATGCCTTAGGTTCGATCCTGTTAGGTTGCAACATCAACCAATCCATTTTTTTTTATTTCATAACTTGTAGGTTTTGGCATGTTTACAGGTAGAGTGTGCTTGTCATTGATGGCAAGAATAGCAGCGACAATTGCATGTCTACAGGAAACAACAACAACAATGATGGCATGATTACTGGCAGAGTGTGCAATCAAATCTCAGGAGGAATAATAAAGAGTTGCAAGCAGAGCACAAGTATGCGCTAAGGCATAGGTTAATTCCATTACCAAAGCTCAGAAGAGATAGCATTCTCAGAAACACAGACGCGACCCAAAGTCATCGGGACTTGCAGAACCTTTGACAATTAGAAATTATTCCAAGTCGAGAGGATGTGTAAGCTTAGGAGGAGGAGCGACAATGTCCATTGGATCACCAATCCTGAATACCCGATGTCAGTTAGATTAGATTCCAGTGACCAAAGGAAGCGAAGAGGAGAAGTACAGATTTGATCTGAGCGTCGAGGACCAACAGTCGTCGGATCCAGTATAACTTCGAAGAGGATAATGGCTGAGAGACATCCTCCAACTCTGCGAAATGCGAAGTCGCGATGAGATCTGAGTCGTTGGATCCAAAGGATACATGGTGAGAGATCAACATTTCGATGACTGAAAAGTCAAACGTAATATTTGTAGGAACTCGCGATGTCTGAGTTCACGAGTTGATATAGATCATTATATCATGGGGAGTTGTGAGCCATTGATCTGAATTTCACAAATATCAGGAAGGCAGGAGGAAAATACCTGAGGAGATGGGAGCCACAACAATCTTAGTCATTCATCTGGGAAGGACATGTGGCAGTCGATAAATCAGTTTTAGAAAATCGAAAGTCGGAAGAAGGGAGGTGAGTAGTCCTCCAACTTCACGAAATGCAAAGTCTCAATATGATCTGATTCGTTGGATCACTTAGGATCGTGGGTCATTGATCTGGAGTAGGTTTTGAAAAATCATAAGTTAGGATAAGGGAGGTGAGTATTCCTCCAACTTCGTGAAATGTGAAGTCTCGATAAGATCTGGACCATTGGATCACAGAGGGTTGTGGGTCGTTGATCTGACACAGAGCATTGAATCGAGAATCAAGAATTGGAAGAGTTAGGGTTGGCTCACATTCAAACACCCAACACACGAGGTCATGATTTGATCACAACCATTGATCAAAGGGAGAGTGTGGACCATTGATCAAGCACGACGAAGTTCACAAGTTTGCAAAACGTGAATCACCCTTTTGTTTGGCCCCTGGTCACAACCAAGGTCACATTAGCAGGAATTTAAGGGAGGAGATAGCATGTCTCTAGGCTCCACTTCGAAGATCGCCAATATTGTGAAGTGCCCATTTGATTAGCGAGTGGTCACATCAGCGAAGGTTAAGGGAGGAGCTAGCACATCGCTAGGCTCCACATCGGAGATCGCGAGTTGTGAGAATCGAAGCAACTCGCAGATGAATATCCGATGTTCGAGATCGCGAAGTGAATTTTGGTCAATCCTTTGCTTACAACTCATGTTCACGTGAAAGGAAGGATCTTAGCCAGAAAATAAAGTGCCCACTATGTAGTTTTCTCATAAAATGAAAAGGCGCCAAAGACATGAGCGCGTGGAGGTTCTTTGTGTAACTACCAGAAACAGAGAGATTGTATCTTCCAGAGAATTCGACGAGCTTGAGTGTGATCACCAGAGGAGCCAAAGAGTGAATTTAAGTGAAGTGAAGTGAAGATTCATCATTTATATAATTGACAGATGGAAATGCATCGCAGACTGTAACTTCCAAAGAAGCCGAAGAATATCAGGATAACGACCACTGATGAAGAAAAGACTCAGGATGATCGCCAGAAAGGATGAAGAGTTGAGTGTATTCCCTAGAAAAGGACTTGGCAGGATAAATATGCACAGAAAAGAGAAGAGCGGGTTGATTTTGTTGAGATTTATTCATGCGGGTAGAAGCATGATGTGTGCAAGAGTTGAAATGCACAGAAGAGGCATAGCGCATTGAATGGAAATAATACACAGAGCATAAAGCACAGAATAAAGAGACAGAGCATAAATTATTATCTGAGAAAGGAAGAGAAAGATGAGGTGTGCATGCAGAGACAGAGCATAAGAATAGAAATATCAAGAAGATGTGAGCAGGAAGACATTGATGCAGACAAAGCATAGTAGTGTAGCAAAACAATGAGGATATTGGTAAGCCATTGATGACCACTATATCACTGTAATAAATTTAAGTAAGAAAAGATTTATATTTTAGGGTGGTAGGGAGGTTTTAGGGAGGATTGTTTTCCTCAGAGTTTCAAGTGGGTTCTTGAACACAGGGAGTTGTAGATTCCATCTAGTTGCAGCCAGAAAAACCAGGGTGGAAAGTTGGTGCAAGGGAGAACTATTGTTCTCTATTATGCAGGTTGGTGCATGTGTGACTGGAAGTTGGTGCTTCCATCCAGTTGGTGCTGGAACACTCAAGGAGTTGGTGCTTCCTTCTAGTGGGTGCTAGATAAACCAGAGAGTTGGTGCTCTCAGCAAGTTGAAACTTGTAAAATAGAGGTGGTAGCCTCACAATGAGTTGGTGCTCATAAGAATGATAATGTACAGAAAATAAAGATGACTTATCATATCAAGAAGAAGAGGTTTTTCCCTTTATGGGTTTCCTCGGGAAATATCTGTCTCTGTATATTTCATGTGTGTGATTGATGTTGAATATTCTATTGCTTACGTCCCTACATTATTGTGATCATCATTGAGTGTTTTGTAAAGAGTTTAAAATGGGCATAATTGTTTAAGCA
>SNQJ01S0117601.1:13321-24173 GCA_010110895.2 Picea sitchensis
AAGGGTAGATTCTATAGCTTAAACATGACTATCCATGAAGGAACTTCAACCAATAAGGCCCCCCTGTTCAATGGAACAAACTTTTCCTTCTGGAAAGTTAGGATGAGAACCTACATAATGGCTTTAGGTGCAGATGTCTGGGATATGGTAGAGACTAGTTATGTAAAGGTGATTGTACTAGATAATAAGGATGACAAGCTAGAATTCAGCTTCAACGCTAAGGCTATGAATTCTATTCTGAGTGGGATTGCAGAAGCAGAATTTGTAAAAGTTATTCACTTAGACACTTCCAAAGAAATGTGGGACAAACTCATTAGCAGTTATGAAGGTAATGAGAAGGTAAAGGATGCCAAGCTTGAAACCTATAGAGTACATTTTGAACAGCTAAAGATGAAAGAGGATGAAACTATTGGGAAGTACTTTCTAAGATTTGAAGAACTAGTAAATGCAATGAAAGCACTTGGTGAAAAATTGCAGAAGCCTCTTTAGTTCAGGAAATTTTGAGGTCTCTGCCAGATAGGTTCAACCCAAAGGTTTCTGCTATAGAAGAAATTAATGATCTAAAAGATTTGGATTTTGATCAACTTCTAAGAACTTTGATTGCATATGAAATGAGGATAGTTAAATATAAACCCCCTTCTAGAGAAGCATCATATAAAGAAGATAAGAATGAGGATTCTGAGACTAATTAAATTGAAGCAAAATTTGTGAGAAGACTAAAGAAAGGATCAGGAAAGTACCAAGGAAAATTTCCCTTCAAATGTTTTAACTGTGGAAAGATAGGTCATTTTGCATCTAAGTGTCCAGACAAGAAATAGGATCAGAATTATGAAGGTGAAAAGAAGTACAAACCCAAGAGATTTGGTAAAAAGAAAATTTTATGTGTAAACAATGATGACTCTTCAGAAGACACAGATAGTGACTCTTCCTATGAAGATAAGATTAATGACTTTATGATTATGGCCAAAGAGGATTATGATAATAAAAGTACAAGAAGTGATGTTGATGATGAAGAATTTATGGTTGAATTGGAAGGAGAGTTGATCAGTTCTCTAGAATAAATTTCTAGACTCAGATCTAATAAGAAAAAGAAAAAACAATTGTTGAAACAGTTCGAGAAAAAAAGATAACTTGATGAAGACTTTTCCCTGCTAAAAGTGGAATTAGAAGAGGAAAATAAAATAGAATACATTCTAAAACAACAGTTATCAGAAAAGAAGGAAAGATGTGAAGCCTTGGAAGAAGAGGTAGTAAAAACCAGAAAAGAGATGGAGAAGTTTAAAACATTATATCTCCAAAATCTTCCAAGAATTAAAGCCACCGCAGAACTAAACGACATTCTGAGAAAACAGATATCCCCTTTGTTGAAGACTGGTTTAGGTTATGTAAATGGTTCAAGTAGAAAACATCCAGAAAGAAAAGAGCCAGTAAAGATGATCAAGTTCAAAGTCAGCAAACAAACAGACCATGAGAGTACTCTGTCACCAAAAGCTAATAAAGACATGATGATCCCTGATAAAAAAACAAAGAGATCAGAAGATGGAGCAAAAAATGCCAAGAAGAAGGCCATCCTTCAGGTACCAAAATTTATTCCATGGTTATTGTTTTTACTGTTCTAATTTTGGTCATAAGATTGCAAATTGTCAAATTAAGTTTAGAGACATGCAACTGAGGAGGTCAAGAAATAAAGAGTCTTTACAACATAGAACTAAGAATCCAATGAATAGACATTGTAGCACCAATCACTTTGACCTACTGAACAATGAGCTCGAATGTTATAATTTTCATAACTTTGGCCACAAAGCTGCAAACGGCCATCTGAAAAAATACAAGGTAGATCCAAGGATAAATCCTTTAGCTAGAAATGCCAACACATGGAAAAAGAAAGATAGTGAAAAATAGGTTCTAGTACTTTCAGTTCAAAAACAAAAAGACCCCCGATATATAGGCAGTCGATGTTCCAAGAACATGGCTGGAGACAAGGATAAGTTTATGTCTATAAGTAAAATAAAAACAAGGAATGTAATCTTTGGAAATGATGAACCAGGTAAAATCAAGAGTAAAGGGATGGTGAGTTTGAGTAATGGTAAAGGAAAATCCCAGTATGTTTTGCTTGTAGATGGGCTGAAACATAATTTTCTCAGTGTAATTCAAATGTGTGACAAAGGATGTGAAGTGGTGTTCACTTCCAAGGATTGTAAGATAAAGTCTGTAAACTCGAGACAAGTGGTGGCTAAAGGCATAAGGACGTAAAATAATGTATATGTGCTAAAAGAAGATAAAGAATAATGTTATCTAAGAAAACATCATGAAATATGGTTATGGCATAGGATACTTGGACATCTAAACTTTGACCACTTAATCAAGATAAAAAATATTGAGGAAGTAAAAGATATTCCAAGAATATCAAAGCCAAAAAACTCTGTGTGTAAACCCTGCCAAGTACACAGTTTAAATCCAAGATCTCTACTTCAACAGAGAAACCAATCCAATTAGTTCATATGGATTTATGTGGACCATCAAGACAGGAAGGCACAAGGAAGGAAAACTACTTTGTGTTGATCATTGATGATTACTCCAGACTTACTTGGGTTTCTTTTCTTAAAAAAAAGTTGAAGCATTTGAGAAATATAAAATATTTAAGGCTTTAACATAGAATCAAATAGGAAAGAGTTTAAAGGAAATAAGATCAGACAGAGGAGGAGAATTTATGTCAAGTGATTTCAAGGAAGTATGTGATAAACATAGGATCAAGAGAGAATACACAATCCTAGGAACTCCACAACAAAATGGAGTAGTTGAGAGGAAAAACAGAACAGTGTAGCAAATGGCCAGGTCAATGATGAATGAGAAGAACATTGGTCAAACTTGCTGGGTTGAAGCAATACACACAGCAGTCCATATTCTTAACAAATCCCACCTCAGACCACATAGTGACAAGACACCTTATGAACTGTGGTATGGAAGATTTGCTTCAATCAAACACTTCAAAGTCTTTGGGAGTAATTGCTACATAAAGAATAATAATGAAAACCTTGGCAAGTATGATGACAAGGCTGATGAAGGCATCTTCTTAGGATATTCTACCAATAGTAAAGGATATAGATTCTTTAATAAAAGATTGCATAAATTAGTTGATTGCATTGATTTAAAGGTTGATGAAGGAGTCCCAGTAAGAGAGGTGAGCAATATTGAGTCTACTACAGAGGACACATCTGAAAATAAAGATGAACAAGTCCAAGAATTAGATGGAGAAGAGACACCCAGACAAGAAGAGTCAGGACAACAATCAACATCAAATCCTTCCTCCATAATTACTCAAAAGAATCATCCTGAACGTCAGATAATTGGTGAGAAAGAAAAAGGTGTACAAACCAGGAGAAGGATAATCAAAGACATCAAGAAATCACATATAGCCCTCATATCCATGGTGGAACCCAAGAAATTTAATGAAGCTAGTAAAGATGTAAATTGGTTAAAATAAATGGATGAGGAACTGGACCAGATTGAAAAGAATGACACTTGGGAACTCGTTCCTAGGTCAGCAAATAAAAACATAATAGGATCAAAATGGGTCTACAAAAATAAGATGAATGAGAAAGGAAATATTGTAATAAATAAGGCTAGATTGGTCTACAAAGGATATTCTCAAATAGAAGGACTGGATTTTGATGAAACATTTGCGCTCGTAGCAAGATTAGAAGCTATCAGAATGTTTCTTTCTATGATTTTCATAAAAAGTTTAAAGTCTATCAAATGGATGTCAAGTCAGATTTTCTAAATGGATATCTAAAAGAAGAAATCTATATGGAACAACCAGAGGGCTTCCAACTGTCAGATAAACCTAACTTTTTATGCAAGCTGAATAAAGCCTTATATGGGTTGAAACAAGCTCCTCGTGCCTAGTATTACAGACTGGATAAGTATCTTCAAGACAAAGGGTTCAAGAGAGGAACAATTGACATCAATATATATATCAAAATAGAGGGTAATGATTTTCTCATTGTGTTGGTCTATGTAGATGACATAATCTTCGGAAGCAATAATGCTTCATTGGTACAATGGTTTGCTTCTACCATGCAATCTGAATTTTAAATGTCTATGATAGGGTAATTGTCATTTTTTCTTGGTTTGCAAATTACTCAGAGGTCTGATGGATTATTTCTTTCTCAAGAGAAATATCTAAGAGATATGTTGAAAATGTTTCAAATAGAAGATTCCACACCTATGGTCACTGGATGCAAGTTAAACAAGGATGATGACTCGTCTGATGTTGATCAGAGTTCATATAGGTCTATGATAGGTAGCATATGGTACATCACAGCATCTCATCCAGACATAATGCATGTTGTTGGAATGGTAGGAAGGTATCAAGCTGCACCTAAAAATAGTAATTTTCTAGCTGTCAAAATAATATTCAGATACTTGAAAGGAACAATGGACTATGGCCTATGGTATCCTAGGAATCAGAATTTTCAACTATCAGTCTATTCAGATGCTAATTTGGCTAACAGCGTGGATGAAAGTAAAATCATGAGTGGAGGTACATTATTCTTAAGAGATTCCCTTATATCATGGTTGAGCAAGAAGCAAGGTTCCATTTCCTTGTTGACTACAGAAGCTGAGTACATTGCAGCTTCCACTTGTTGTACCCAAGTATTATGGATGATTCAGACACTTGTAGCCTTGGAGATAAAATATACAACACCGATCCCAATTTATTGTGAAAATACTAGTGCAATCAATGTGTCAAAGAATCCTGTATTTCACTCCAAGGCCAAGCATATACCCATCAAGTATCACTTCTTGAGGGAACAGGTGACCAACACTATTATTTCTTTGCATTATATTCCATCCAAAGATCAGATTGCTAATATCTTCACTAAACCTCTTGCAAAATATCAGTTTGAGTATTTACGCTAGAAGTTGGCCGTGACCCCATTATCAACCTAAGAGATTCCATCCTGTCGGGGGGAGTATGTGTTGGTTAAATATCTGATACCTCCAAAAAATACTGCAACGGCTCAAGGGGAGCATGTTTTATTTGACATTGATGTCAAAGGGGGAGAAAAGGTGATGCTACAGTTGGAGGTTTAAGAAGAATAGTGCAGCCTTTAAGGGTTTCCATCAATGCCAAATGGGGATATTGTTGGCATGTTTAAAGGCAGAGTGTTCTTTTCATTGATTGAAAGAACAAAAACAACAATGGAATGTCTACATGCAAGAAAAAAAACAGTGATGGCATGATTACTGGCAGAGTGTGCAATCAAAGCTCGGGAGGAATAGCACAGAGTTGCACGTAGAGCACAAGTGTGCACTAGGGAAGAGGTTAATTCCATTACCAAATCTTAGGAGAGATAGCGTTCTCATAAACGCAGACGAGACCCTAAATCATCAGAACTCACAGAACCTTTGACACTTAGAAATTATTCCAAGTCGAGAGGATGCGTAAGCTCAAGAGGAGGACCATCAGTGGTCGTTGGATAACCAATACAGAATACCCAATTTCTGTTAGATCAGATTCCACTAACCAGACGAAGCGCAGAGGAGAAGTACAAATCTGATCCGTTGATTTGAGCACCGAGAACTAACAGTCGTCAGATCCAGTATAACTGCGAAGAGGATAATGGTCGAGATCCATCCTCCAACTCCATGAAATCCGAAGTCACGATGAGATCTAATCCATTGGATCCAAAGGACACATGGTGAGAGATCAACATTTTGCTGACTGAAAAGTCAAAGGTAAGAGTTGTAGGAACTCGTGATGTCTGAGTTCGCGAGTTGATCTAGACCGTTATATCATGGGGAGTTGTGAGTCATTGCTATGACTTTCACAAATATCGGGAAGGAAGGAGGAAAATACCTGAGGAGTTGGGAGCCACAACAATCCTAGTCATTCATCTGGGAAGTACATGTGGCAGCCGATAAAGCAGTTTCAGAAAATTGGAAGTCGGAAGAAGGGAGGTGAGTAGTCCTTCAACTTCACAAAATGCAAAGTCCCAATATGATCTAAGTCATCGGATCACTGAGGATCGTGGGTCATTGATATGGAGTAGGTTTCAGAAAATGATAAGTGCAGAGAACAGAGGTGAGTAGCCCTTCAACTTCACGAAACACGAAGTCCCTATAAGATCTAGATCGTTGGATCACAGAGGGTTGTGGGTCATCGATCTAACACAGAGTGTTGAATTGAGAATCAGGAGTTGGAAGAGTCAGGGTTGGATCATGTTCAAACACCTAACACATGAGGTCATGATTTGATCACAGTCGACGATCAAAGGGAGAGCGTGGACCATTGATCAGGCACGACGAAGTTCACAAGTTCATGAAATGCGAAGAACCCTCGTTCTTGTCCCCTTATCACAACCAAGTTCACATCAACAGAAAGTTAAGGGAGGAGCTAGCATGTTGCTAGGCTCCACTTTGGATATCATCGAGATCACGAAGAACCCATTTGATTAGCGAGTGGTCACAACCAGTGGTCACATCGGCGAAGGTTAAGGGAAGAGATATCATGTCGCTAGGATCCACATTGGAGATCACAAGTTGGGAGAATCGAAGAAAATCATAGCTGAATATCTGATGTCTGAGATCACGAAGAGCCTTTTGGTTAGGCCAGTGATCACAGCTCGTGGTCACATGAAAGGAAGGGGCTTAGCCAGAAAAGTGAGTGCCCACTATGTAGTTTTCTCAGAAAGGGAAAAGGCACCAAAAACATGAGCGCACAGAGGTTCTTTGTGTAACTTCCAGAAACAGAGTGATTTTATCTGCCAGATAATTCGACGAGATTGAGTGTGATCACCAAAGGAGCTGAAGAGTCTCGAGGTAACTATCAGTGAAGTGAAGATTCATCATTTATACAATTGACAGATCGAAATGCGTCGCAGACTGTAACTTCCAAAGAATTCGAAGAATCTCAAGATAACAACCACTGATGAAGAACAGACTCAGGATGATCACTAGAAAGGATGAAGAGTTGAGTGTATGCCCTAGCAAAGGATTTGGAAGGATAAATGTGCGCAGAACAGAGAAGATTGGGTTACTTATGTTGAGCGTTATTCATGAGGGTAGAATAATGTTGTGTGCAAGAGTTGAAACGCACAGAAGATGCGTAGCGCATTGAATCAAAATAATACACAGAGAATAAAGCACAGAAAAAAGATACAGAGCATAAATGCTTATCCGAGAAAGGAAGAGAAATATGAGGTGCACATGCAATGACAGAGCAGAAGAATAGAAATATCAAGGAGATGTGAGTAGGAAGACATTGATGCAGGAAGAGCAGAGCAGTGTAGTAGAACAGTGAGGAGACTGTTGAGCCATTGATGAACACTATATCACTGTAATAAATTTCAGTAAGAAAATATTTATATTTCAGGGTGGTAGGGAGGTGCTAGGGAGGACTGTAGTCCTCAGAGTTTCAAGTGGGTGCTTGAACAGAGGGAGTTGTATCTTTCATCTGGTTGTAGCCAGAAAAACTAGGGTGGCAGGGTGGTGCAAGGGAGAACTATTTTTCTCTATTATGCAGGTTGGTGCCTGTGTGACTGAAAGTTGGTGCTTCCATCCAGTTGGTGCTGGAACACTCAGGGAGTTGGTGCTTCCTTATAGTGGGTGCTAGAGAAACCAGAGAGTTGGTTCTATCAGCAAGTTGCAGCTTGTAAAACAGAGGGGGTAGCCTCACAATGAGTTTGTGCTCATAAGAATGATAATGTACAGAAAATAAAGATTACTTATCATATCAAGAAGAAGAGGTTTTTCCCTTTATGGGTTTCCTCAGGAAATATTTGTCTCTGTATATTTCATGTGTGTGATTGATGNAAGAATGATAATGTACAGAAAATAAAGATTACTTATCATATCAAGAAGAAGAGGTTTTTCCCTTTATGGGTTTCCTCAGGAAATATTTGTCTCTGTATATTTCATGTGTGTGATTGATGTTGAATATTCTATTGCTTACCTCCCTACATTATTGTAATCGTCATTGAGTGTTCTATAAAGATTTTAAAATGGGAATAATTGTTTAAGAATAGTAACAACTGATTCACCCCCCCCTCTTAGTTGTCCAACAATAGGGTAGTGCCTACCCTCCATGGGCACCCTAGTTAGCACCGAAATTTCCATTTGGTGCCCATACTATGATTTCATGTAGACCTGAGAACCCTCCTGTATCCCTACCATGACTTGATGTTGAGACTCATTCTCCTCTCTTCATCTATATTTTGGCCATATCCCAAGGGGGTTCCCAACTTTTATTCTTCTTAATGGTCACATATGCATTTTATACTTTCATCATGCATGCGTCGTTGCGTTGTTCTTTGTCCAGATCCTACTTATAGATATTGCAGTAGTATTTAATCATCTGCCACTTTCATTATTTGGCCTCCATTTTGCATCCACCTATTGTTACACATCAAAATTATATACTTCTATAATGTCACATTCTCATTGTCGTAAGTCTCACAAGTGTCGCATTTTTGTCACAAGTGTCGTATTCTCATTCCATAAGTGTCTCATTGCAAACGACACCATGAAAACACTTGATACAACCCCTAAAACATGTTATAAGAAGAAGCCCCATCATCTGACAGTCAGAACAAATGTTTTTCTATGAGAATTTTTCATCTTGGAAAATTCTGGGAAGATCAACGCTCCCTTTCTCATATACAGAAAGCGTTATCTCTCCTTTCCCATCTCTCTGGGAGTGTTGTAGTGCTCTGTTACCCATTCTATGGGAGCACTGAATTGGTTGAGAAAATATTAGAAGAAAGTCTTTTCTTCTAAAGCCATCTATGGATGGATCAAGTTGGTTTGGCTCGAATCTAACTCCTATGATGCAACTAAGGGAGATATCACAACTGTTGGAGCCATAGCCTCAACTAATCCCAAAAATAACCAAGGTGGTTGAGCCTCTCAAAGCCTATAAATGGAGGCATTATCATGGTGAACAAAGAGGAAAAAATCATCAAAGCATTGTTATTTTGATTGTGTATATTTCGAGCAAGGGTTGGATGAGGAGGACTTGGAGAGGTTGCTGCAACATCATCTAAATATTGTAAAATTCCTTTTGAAGTTCTCATTAATATACTTGGCCTATTTCCTTATATTATGTGTTTACATGTACTTGTTTATGCTTGTCTTAATCGTCATAGATTGATTGATTTTGTCTAATCCATTTGAGTAGGATATAGTTGTTTGTTTCTTTTTTTCCATTGCAGGTATTGTTTGGAACTCACGGATTGGAGCATATTGGACAAACGTCAAAAGTGAGGTACATCATACTTTCCCTCCATCTCTCTTTTTCGATGGATAAAATGAATCTGTAGGAATGGTAGTGTCCAAAGGTAGTTTTTTGTCTTGTTAGAGGGGTCAGTAATCCAAGGGAAAGTTCACCTGTCCACAAGGAAATATTTCCATAATAGAAAATGGTGACTCCACTGGGGATCGGTGATCAAAGCTCCTCTCAATTACTTGGGGGAGCATCGATCAGTTCGGTGCTCTAGGGATTCCCAAGGAGCCTAAGCACCTAAAATAAGGGATGAAATGAAATAAAAAAACATGAAAATGAATGAGAAATAAAAGAGAACCAACCTGTTCTGGACGGTTTCAAAAATAGTCAACCACAACTCTCGCAATAAACGCCCGAAAAAACACTCCAAAAGAGGAAAAAACTCAAAAAGGAAAGGAGAATAATAGAACAAACGTAAAAATGATTTCTTGCCCTAATTTGATATTTGATATGTTCAAATTTGCTCATGTTTCCTCCTTTTCACATCTTATAAAGTTTATTTTTGTATTTTTTTATTTGTTTGAGAAGCTACTAATATATTTTGCCCAGGACAACTTGATTATGCAGGAATTTCAGAAGAGATTCTTCGATGACCTTTCTAACGCCAATGAGCTTAGTCTTTGTTCTTTCTAGTGCTAGTAAAAACATGATAATGTAACCAAGTATAATTTTATCACTTTTTCGGACTCGTAAAGGTTATACAAAAAAAGAACCCCATGGAGTCTCCTTTAAGATCTTTTCAAACTCTCTAAACATGAAAATATTGTCGAGTGATCTTGCTTCCTTTCACACTCATTAAAAGGTTTTAAAGGGCATCTTTCAAGTAATATTTTATCCCTTTTTCGGACCTCGGAGACTAAAATTATGGAAAAGGACAATCATGGAGTCGTCTTTAAGTTTTTTCAGAATATCTAAATGACGCAAAAAAGAGATCGGCAACCCTCACGGTTCCCCCCTGCTCTCACCAGGACCTTCTTCAAAAACAGGCCCGAAGAGTCAATGCTCTTCAACTCCTCTCGGGAGTTCACTACCCACAGCTACCTCTTCGGCGTTCTTCCCTTGCGTATCGGGAAATCGGAACTCACGAGTTCCCGAGTTCAACGCTCACGGTATCGGGCCTTTTACTTCCCCGAACCCCGATGGTCAACAGGTCAACGCTTCCTCCTTTTCGGGGATTTCTCTATCGGGAAATCGACCGATATGAGATCATGATTCCCTTGACCTCCAAATCTCTGAACCCCGAATCCACGGATTCGTGCCACCTGTCCTTGCTGAAATCGACGACCCCTATTAACTCGGGGAATCGCAAATCGCGATTTCGACAGGCAAGAACTCTTACCTTGCTAAACACAGAATCTCGATATGCCGATATCCGATGGCCGGTTCCCTTCTGCGCCTTTAGGCTAAAACCTGCGCAACTTCACCACGATCTGACGGTCAGCGGGATTTCGCGATCCTCCGACGCGAATCCTGTCCGTTGATTTTCCTCTTTGAGGATTTCCTCCACTCCGAAGCTCTCTTCTGTGCGAGTTTCCTCCTGGGATTGTCCCACGCTATCTGCAAGGA
>SNQJ01S0117601.1:27337-51852 GCA_010110895.2 Picea sitchensis
TCACACCCTCATGGCATGAACCCTCAAAGACCTCTCAAACCTGAAATCAAACCAACTCCCTGCAAATACATGATGACAATACACAATTGCAGCAGATAATGAACACACACATACAGACATGCATATAATGACAAAAAATGCAGCAAAAACTGCTCTGTATTAATAATGGCAAATGCCTGTATATTTTACAAGGTGTTCCCGAGCTCTCTCTCGGCTCTTCAATTCTTCTGCTCTCTACGCATCCTAACACAAAATGAGATGTCCAAATCTCTTTTACATGAGGCGGCTCAATCGAGCGCTTCCCTCCAGGATTTACCTAGCCTATTGATTTACAATCAATGGACTGTCTAGTCTGCTATCCAGAACTAGATCTCAGCTGATCTATAATAAATGCCTATCTTATCTACAGCCTGCGCAAAGGCATGGCATTCATGGCTCACCAGCCTAAGACATTTATTTACATTCAATTCAAATTCAAAATGAGGCTGCGCCTCCCTTTCAGCCCTGCATGAGTGCGCGCTGACGTGGCTGACTGATTGGCATGGAGAGATGCTCCTGCATCACTAAACATGAAAAACCACTGATTTTTCCTTCTCTCGACTCGCTAAAGTACATTAAAGGACCCATATGGGGACGAACCATTAATTATTCCATTTCATTAAATAAAGGAAGAGGGACTTACCGAAGGTGAGTTATATCGAGCATGTGTTATCCTCCTCGAGCTCATTAAATTAAAAATAAGTACTCATCTATCTGGATGCGAAAAAAAATTGAAGGAAGTGGGTCAAATTTCCTGAAAAATTTTGTAAGCATATCTTGGAGTCTCCCTTCAAGACAACACTTGTTTTAACCTCCACACTGAACAATTGGATAATCTGATAAAAACTCTACACTGAACCAATCCTATGAGTCTTTCCACTCCTTTGACCCATCCAAATAATGTCTCAGCACTCGCTACATTATGTTTTGGTCCATTCTATGTTTGTGTTTCCAAGTATCACATCGTGCGTCAGTGTTCAAGGGAATTTTCCACCTTGAAAGTAAACCATCTACAAAATTACCAGTTTTCATACCCATGTCAATATTTTTTCATCTGTTATATCTTATCACTTTCCTGAGATAATTTTTGTGTCGACTGATGGGAGATACATCAATTCTCTCCTTCGACGAATATTTTCATGTCAACTATAACAAATTATCTAAGAAATAGACATAGGAACACATTAGTACCTTGGAACCTGCATGCCTCAATGGTAAGCCTCCTCTCATTCAGAAGTGGGTATTCATCAATTACCACTGACCGAATGATTCCACAAATGTTCGACTTCAACTCATTTTTCACATTCATTCGAGTGTACTTTAAAAATACCTTGAAAATCATCAACATAAATGGTGATTTATCTCGCACTTGTTAACGGTATAACTCAATGACCGGTAATCAAGTAGTTTCTACCATGTTCGACATCAAAAAATATATTCACATGGGTAAGATTCGTACTACATCAGGATTGGCATGAATACCCTAGGTTGATCATCCACTCTAATATCTTCTTTGTCCAGGATGTGAAGGAAGTCATTTGAGCACGCTGATATATATTGTGTCACATAGATCCACGTTGTATTGGTCTAGGCTATGTTTTATCATCTCGTAGCTCCACTATGTATTTTGTGTGGCTACGATCAGTTCACGTCATAGAGGTATGGATCCACATTGTATCTTTGGTGGCCATACCCTTAGTCAATATCATCATGGATCCACAGTGTATTTATTGGCAGCCATACTTTGAGTCACTTATAGTCTGACATAGGTATGCCTACCTTGGGAATGTAACGCATATTAACATTTTTTTATGTTTTTCTATAGCTTCTACCAAGTTCCCCGAATCCATACCCTTGCTTCAAAGAATCTACAAAGTGTTCCGTCCAGTAGATTTGATCTTCTGACTTAACACTTTGGGGGGAATCTGTTACACATCAAAATTCCTCACTTCGATAATGTCACATTCTCATTATCGTAAGTGTCACACTTTTTTCGCAAGTGTCATAAGTGTCACATTCTCATTTTGTAAGTGTCCCATCGTGAATGACACCATGAAAACACTTGATACAACCCCTAAAACATGTTAGAAGAAGAAGCCCCACCATCTGAAATCGGAACAGATGTTTTTCTATGAGAATTTCTCATCTTGAAAAATTTTGGGAAGATTAGCACTCCCCTTCTCATATATAGAGAGCACTGGTTCTCCTTTCCCATCTCACAGGGATTATTGTAGCTCTTTGTTTCCCACTCTAAGGGAGCACCAAATTGGTTGAGAAAATCTTGGAAGAAATCTCCTTTTCTTCTAAAGACAACTATGGATGGATCGAGTTGGTTTGGCTCAAATCTAACCCCTAGGATGCATCTAAGGGAGATATCACAACTGTTGGAGCCATATCCTCAACTAATCCCAAATATAACCAAGGTGGCTCAGCCTCTCAAATCCTATAAATGGAGGCATTCTCATGGTGAACAAAGAGGGAAAAATCAGCAAAGCATTGTTATTTTGATTGTGGATAGTTCGAGCAAGGGTTGGATGAGGAGGACTTGGAGAGGCTATTGCAACATCATTTGAAGATTGTAAGTTTACTTTTGAAGTTCTCATTAATATACTTGGCCTATTTCCTTCTAGTATGTGTTTACATGTACTTGTCTATGCTTGTATTAATCTTCATAGATCGATTGATTTTTTCTAATCCATTAGAGTAGGAGATAGTCATTTGTTTCTTGTTGTCCATTGTAGATATTGTTTAGAACTCGTAGATTGGAGCATCTTGGAAAATTTTCAAAAGTGAGGTACATCATCCTTTCCCTCCTTCTCTCTTTTTCGATGGATAAAATGAATCGATAGGAATGGTAGTGTCCAAAGGTATTTTTCTATCTTGGTAGAGGGGTCTATACTCCAAGGGAAAGTTCACCTGTCCGCAGGGGAATATTTCCATAACACCCACCCATGGAGAGAATCGTTGCTAACAGTGGACCTCACTTGCTAATACAAATTGTCATTCATGTTGTTTAGGTCGGTTCCATGCACTTGGAAAATAGAAGCATGTTGTTAAGCCACTCGTTCTCTCCAGATAAGTACACTTTCATCTTTTTTTAGACTCGTAAAAAGATACGAAAAATGAACTATCGAGTACACTTTTATCTCTTTTTCAAACTCATAAAAAGACACGAAAAAGACACCATCACGAGTATAATTTTAACTATTTTTTCAGGATCGTTAAAACTAAACGAAAAAAACACTACCGAGCATACTTGCATCCTTATTTCACGCTTGTTAAACCATGAAGGAGACAAAAAAAAGATTTTTTTTTATCATTAATATATCTTGAAATAGCAGTGTCAGTCTAGTCCCTTGAACATGGTGTTAACACATAGAGTTGTAAGGGTCAAAAAAATCATTTCAGTTATGTTTTTTGAGTCATAGAATTACATAGGTCATAGATTTTGAGTGTTAGGGTGGTGGTCATTAACTTGGGTTTATTTTAAAAATAAATGAAGTTTATTCAACCTTGGTAGAAATATTAAGGTATTTTCATTAGACATCATGACAAAGGAAATCAAAAACTCCCATGAGTCACACCATTGGTTTTTACATCATTACCCTGCTATGTCATAGCCCTAATATTTCTACATAAAGTCTCATTTTTCACCTTCTATATGTTTAGTTGTCAAATAAAATTTGATCTATGCGTTGCCAACTCACTAGGAGAGTTCGCAGCATACTCAAAGTACTCCATGCATTAATTTACCATCATTACATTTATGGATCGTGCCAAATGGATTTTACAGTTTTCACAGCCTATTTTTAACCAATTTTTAGGGATCATGTCATTGGATCTCCTAACAGTCTCCTTGAAGTATGAAATTCTTGTTTGAATCAGGCACTGGGAATTGGCGCTATAGACTGGCTGAAGAGGAGGTTTGGAGGTTGGACTGCATGCAGACACCCCTGTGCAAATTCAAAGACACCAACATCAAACCTAGGACCATCAAGTACTCCATGAGAGTTTTCATGATGTTTGAGGATTGAGAAAGGGGTTTTGGCTAACTTTCCTATTGGCGCGGTGAATTGTCCCATTCATTTTGCTAACATATTTCAAAGTCGTTTCCATTATGCTTTGAACCTTGCTCATAAAACTAGATCACCTCTAGATTTATACCATATTTCCCATAGTTCAAATTTCATTTTCTTCACTCATTTTCCCAACATTGTGAACCCTATATTCCAGGCGCTGCGAAAAGGGCATTGCAAACCCTCTGTTTCAGCATTATTAAAACCCCATTTTATGCATTTTTTTTGGTTGTGGAGCCTGATTATCTTCCTTATTTAGAAGCCTTTGTTTTCAGTCATTTTTATACCCCATGAATAATTTACACCCAAGAAGAATGTACACTCCTCCACGCGGGGGAGTGCAAGGGGGGATTTCCCCTCCTGCAGGGTCCAGGGGCAAGTGGGCCCCTGGCAGGGATTCTGGAGCGAAGCCCCTAAAGGAAAAATTTCCTTGTAAATGTATATTGTAATTTCATAGTAAATCTGGACCATTCATTATAAGGTCGCAGGTCTAATGATAGAAGTTATGTTAGGGTTTTTTCCCTAGAAGGAAACCCTCTTTTATGAGGGAAGTGTATTACGGCTATGTATCATTGTGAATATTGTATTCTTAGTGAGGAGACTATGAGAGAAAGAAGAGGAAGTTATAGTGGGTGTGTTGTAGGTTATATCTATTCATTTTTTGGATAACAATAAAGGACCTGACAATTTATCTAGTGGGCATAGCACACACTGGGTGAACCACGTATATTTGTGTATTTATTGTATTGTGTATCTTATGTGTTTTATTTCCACTTTTGTTTTATTTTATTTCTCCACGATCATGTTTCTCTAACAACTCCCAGGAAAAGAGGGTTTCTAGTTTGAGTGGGAGCAATGGTGGAAGATGGAAAGTTTAGGGTCGAGAAATTTAGCGGCCAAAAATACCAGTTATGGAAGATGCAGATGGAAGATTGTTTATATCAAAAGGATATGTTCCTACCATAAGGTGGAATAGCAAAGAAGTCGATGACCACGAAGGACGAGGAATGGGAGGTTCTTGATAGAAAGGCAATAGGAACAATACAGTTGAGTCTGGCAGCATCGGTGGCTCTCAATATTTCGAAAGAAAAGAAAATGAAGGAGTTGATGGATGCACTGGATAAACTATATGAAAAACCCTCGGTGTCCAATAAGGTATTTCTAATGAAGAGATTATTTAATATGAATATGTCATAAGGTGGGTATGTTGCAGATCATTTAAATTAATTTAATATGATTACTAATCAACTAAGTTATGTAAAAGTGGACTTTGATGATGAGGTCAGGTCTCCTCTAATTTTGTGCTCATTGCCAGTAATTTGGAATGGCTTGGTCATGATTGTAATCAAATATGTCTTTGGTTCAAACACTTTAAAATTTGATGATGTTTTTGGTGTTATCCTTAGCGAGAAAATGCGATGAAAAATCACAAGTGAGACATCAAGTAATGCGTTAAACATGGAGAACAGAGGAAGACAAAAGGATAGAGGAAAGGGATCAGGGAACAACGAGAATTATAGGAAGGGAAGATCCAAATCCAGACTGGGAAATATAGAGTGTTGGAATTGTGGAAAGAAAGGACATCTGAAGAAAGACTGCAGAGCTCCAAAGAAACAAAGAAATGGACAGTGGGAGAAAAATAAGGAAGCAAATGTAACACGTGATGTGTTACAAGATTCTTTGATTATTTCTGTAGATAATATTTCTGAGTCTTGGGCAGTATAGGGCTTCATTTCATGCCACACCCCATAGGAAACATTTTCTAGATTATGTTCAAGGTGATTTTGGACAGGTTCATTTGGGTGATGATGCACCATGCAATGGGAAAGGTAAAAATAAATAAAAGGAATTGAAACTAATGATTGTTGAAAGAGGCCCCGGATGGGGTGCCACATAGCAATTCGGAGACACACGGACTGATGTCGGGATGCAATATTAATGCATCAATCGGCGACCATCCCCTCTGCCATTAAAACACCATGGATTACTGCAGTCGTAACCAAACGACAAGCCTCCTCGCGCAAGGGAACTGTACCAGCCTCCAGTGCAATCAGCACCAAGCCTTAATGGCTATGGCGGTCGCGATAGCCCTCCGCCTTATCACCGGGATTGATAGCATTGAGAGGCATTTTCTCATTCCAGTGTTCACTCCACCAACGCATTAGCAGTTCACTCCACCGGAGCAGAGATTCAAGGCCCCGTCGAAGCTTCGGAGAAGAGCAATCCATCCATTAGGAACCCTGGTCATTCCCAGGGTCTCCACCATGCCCAGGGCACGAGGAAAGCCGCGCAGGGGTGCTGCTTGGTACACAGTTGAGTCTCAATGCCAGCGACAGAGGAATTTTGAACAGGCGCTGGCCATAGCGTCCACTCGATGGCGCAGGAAACCACGAACGCCTCCCATGGCGTACGTGGAGGAAATTGCTTTAGAGGATGCCATGTAGAGCTACCCCAAGCTCCCGTTGTTTACAATCCTAGATAACTGGAACCCACCCACTGAATTTGGAGAGGAAGACAAGCCTCTGCCTAGGGACATTCAGAAGGCTTTCAAAGACAACATCCCAGATGAGCACTTTCCCACCTATTTTGTTGAAGAAGAGACCCCTCTCGACGCTACCATAGGGATGGCGACCCAATCTCTCAACCATTCGGAGAAGATAAGCAAAGAAGCAACAAAATCTAGACACCCAGCCTCCATCGATAGCCACTGGCAGGAGCAACCACCCTTTACTGATTCAGGGCACCTCGCACTCATCTTTGAGCTAAGAAGTCTGATGGACGACCAGGTTTTTCGCCTTTCCAGAATTGACTAACGGCTTGATATGTTCTTCGCGGCCCACTCTAAAAATCTACCACAGCGGCAATGCCCAATGTGTGCGCAGACGTACGTGCTTCCAGCAGGTTGGCGACAACAGGGAAACGAGGAGAAGCGCACGGGTAAAAAGGTTCAATGATGCTCTTGATTAGGAGTCCCTTTTCTATTCTGCATGAAGCTTTAGCTCAGTTAGTTTTTTAGTTTCCTTACAACTCGCTTATGGCATACAGTTTGAACCTCACACGTGATAGTCCTAGTTTCCTTCGGGCAGGATGAAACCATGTTTATTTTGTTAAAAGGGAAACACTTGGCATAGGATGCCCATCTGTCTCGGTTTCCTGCTTAGGCGAGACAGCTGGCATCACAAAAAGTTACTGTACCTTGCTTATGACAATATAATAGGATCCATCTTTTTTACTTACAAAAAAAAAATGATTGTTGAAAGAGGTAAGACATGTTCCATATCTAAGGAAAAATATGAATTCAATAGGGAAGTTGGCAAGTGAAGGTTGTATATCCATATTTACAGATAAGGTGGGGAAGGTCATCAAAGGATCTTTGGTGATAGAAAAAGGAGAGAAGGTAGGTACATTGTATTTATGTACTGGTAATACTGACTCTTCTATATCTTTATCTTCTACAGGAGTGGATACAACACTATGGAATCATAGGCTTGGACACATGAGTGAGAAGGGAATGCAAATACTTTACAAAATAAATTCATTGCAATATCTTAAAAAAAATCATTTGGATTTCTGTGAGCATTGTGTTTATGAAAAACAGAAGAGAGTCAGAATTCTCAGAGTCGGAAAAGAAAAGAAGAGTGAAAGGTTAGACATTGTGCATATAGATGTATGGGGACCATATCAGGTATAATATCTTGGTGGATATCATTATTATGTTACTTTTATTGATGATGTAACTAGAAAAACTTGGGTTTATTGTATTCGACAAAAATATGATGTTTTTTTATACTTTTCAGAAATGGAAATATTTGGTTGAGAATGAGACAGGAAAAAGGTTGAAGTGTCTCAAATAATATAATGGAGATGAATATTGCAGCAAGGAGTTTGATGATTATTGTTCATACCATGGGATTCATAGAGAGAAGACAGTTCTAGGAACACCAAAAGAAAATGGTGTGTCAGAAATGATGAGCATGAAAATCATGGAGCATGCAAGGATTATGAGATTGCATGCTAGTATTCCCTTACAGTTCTGGGAAGATGTTGTAGATACTAATGTTTACTTAATAAACAGAGGACCTTCAATCTCTTTGGATGGTAGAATTCCAGAGGAGGCATAGTCAGGTAAAAAGGTAAACTATTATTTTTTGAAGACTTTCGGTTGTGAAGAATTTGTCCATATTGATAAAGAAAATAGAACAAAACTTGAGGCAAAATCCAAGAAGTGTATCTTTATTATATATGGTGTTAATTATTTTGGTTATCACTTATGGGATTATGAAAATCACAAAATCATTAGGAGTAGATATTCCATATTCAATGGAAAGGTCATGTACAAATATCAGTTGCAAGGAAAGATACAAGAAAAAAAAAACAAGAATACAAAGTGCTTGATGAGATCACTAGAAAAAAATTCCAAAGGTACCAGAAAATCAAAATGTACAACAACAGGAGAAATAGATACCTCAAAGTCCTGCAACTATTGTTAGAAGATCTACCCGGTTAAGTAGACCCCCTGAACAATACCCTCCTTCATTGTATTATTTATTGTTGATTGATTTTGGTGAACCGGAATGTTATGAAGAGGCAATGCAAGTAGACACTAAAAAGAAGTGGGAGCAAGGAATGAAATAGGAAATGGATTCCCTGGTAAATAACCATACTTGGGATTTGGTTCAGTTACCTGCAGGAAAAAGAGAATTACAGAATAAATGGGTTTACAAGTTGAAGGAAGAAGATGGAGGAAATAAGCGATACAAGGCTAGAATTGTTGTAAAGGGGTTTGCACAAAAGAAAGGTATATATTTTGATGAAATATTTTCTCCTGTTGTTAAAATGACTTCGATTAGGAATATTTTAAGTCTTGTGGCAGTAGAAAATTTACATATTGAACAATTATATGTAAAAACAACTTTTCTCCATGGGGATTTGGAGGAAGGCATTTATATGCAGCAGCCACAGGGGTATGAGTTCAAAGGGAAGGAAAATTTAGTATGCAAGTTGAAGAAGATATTGTATGGCCTAAAGCAAGTGCTAAGGCAATTGTATTTGAAGTTTGAAAGATTTATGATAGAAAATGGAAGATATATTATCTTTCTATTGTATGTATATGACATGCTTGTTGCAGGGTCTAATATGCAGGATATAAATGTGCTCAAGAAGAAATTAAGTAATTCATTTGCAATGAAGGATTTGGGTTCTGCAAAGAAAATCCTTGGTATGAGAATAACAAGAGACAAGAAAAATCGCAAATTGAAATTGTATCAGGGTGAGTACATAGAGGAGGTGTTGGAGAGGTTTAGAATGAAAAATGAAAAACCAGTTAGTACACTTTTGGCCAGCCATTTCAAATTAACTAAGGAAATGTGTCCCAAGACATAGGAGGAGATAGAATACATGTTCGGGGTCCCTTATTTACTAGAAGTTGGCATCTTGATGTATGTGACGGTTTGCACAAGACCAGATATTGCACATGCAGTGGGAGATGTGAGCATGTATATGAAAAATCTAGGGAAAGAAAATTGGGAGGCAGTAAAGTGGATTCTCGGGTATTTGAGAGGTACTTCTACTCATGCATTATTTTTTGGAGTTTTAGACACTATTCTACATGGATATGTTGATTTAGATATGGCAGGTGATAAATATTCCAGGAGGAGCACCACAAGGTATGTTTTTACTATAGGTGGAACAGTAGTAAGTTGGATTTAGAAACTGCAAAAGGTTGTTGCACTTTCAAAAAAGGAGGCAAAGTGTGTTTATGCTACAGAGGCTAGTAAAGAGATGATTTGGTTACAAAGGTTTATGGAGGAATTGGGAAAGAAGTAAGAGAATAGCAGGTTGTATTGTGACAACAAGAGTGTCACTCATCTTGCAAAGAACTCAACCTTCCATTCAAATACTAAGCATGTACAACTGGGGTACCATTTCATACTATCTGTTTTGGAAGATGGAAATTTGAAGTTGGAAAAGATACATACTAGTCAGAATCCTGCAAACATGTTAACAAAAGGAGTAACTAGGGAGAAACTAAGTTCCTTCTCAGTTTCAGTTGGTCTTCAAGCATGAAGGTGGAGATGAGAAATTTTCCAGGTTTAAGAAGGATCATAGTCCAGCAGATATATCAATGATGGAGTTGTTGAGATCAGTCTCCAAGTGGGAGATTGTTGGTTGTGGAGCCTGATTATCTTCCTGATTCAAAGGCCTTTGTTTTCAGTCGTGTTTATACCCCATGAAGACTTTACACCCCGAAAGAATGTACACTCCTCCACGCAGGGAAGTGCAGGGGGGGCTTGGCCCTCCCACGGGGTCTAGGGGCAAGCAGGCCCCCGGCAGCGAAGCCCCTGAAGGAAAAATTTCCTTGTAAATGTATATTGTAATTTAATAGTAAATATGGAATGTTCATTATAAGGTCATAGATATGATGGTAGAAGTTATGTTAGGGTTTTTTCCCTAGAAGGAAACCCTCTTTTATGAGGGAAATTTATTATGGCTATGTATCATTGTGAATATTGTATTCTGAGTGAGGAGACTGTGAGAGAAAGAAGAGGAAGTTACAGTGGGTGTGTTGTAGGTTGTATCCCTTCATATGTTGGATAATAATAATGGAAGGACATGGCAATTTCTCTGGTGGACGTATCCCACACTGGGTGAACCACGTATATCTGTGTCTATATTATATTGTGTATCTTTTGTGTTTTATTTCCACGTTTGTTTTATTTTATTGTTCCACGATCCTGTTATTCTAACATCTTTACAATCTCAACTTTTGAAGGATAAGTTTGCACCCCTCCTAAGCTTGAAGTATGTGTTCAATTAGTTGTTTAGCCAGTTTTAAAATATTCCATGCATTATCATGTTGATCAACTGATATTTGAATTAATGGGAAAACCCTGTTTAAGCTGAGAATTTTCTTGCACTTCCTGTATTTCAACTCCCAGTTGTTTTTTCTCATTGTTTCTAATTGAAGGAGTATCTTCTCTTTACCTACTATGTATGGAATAAAATCCATGAAACCATGTTTAATGCCAGCCTATTGAAAATAGTTTTTTCATCAAATACCCTAATCTCTTATTTTCCTTCTCTTCACACATATAAATGCTAGTAAAACTCACATAAAATACATTCTTCAACAGTAGTTATGGACCAAAAACAACACTTGAATACTCATAAGGGAGGTGAAATTGTAAGAACAGATCCCTATGACATGAAATTGCTTGATTCTGAACCTTTGATTAGAGAATCCTTTAAGGGAGTAGGCTGCATCAATTTTTGTCAAAAGATGCAGAGTGGGCATCTAGAGGTAGCCATAGAATTTTCACTCAACTTCAATGGGACCAAAACCAGGTTGGGGATGTTAGAATTTGAAGTCTCATAATTTTCCATATCTATTGCAACAGAGATACCCAACACTTTAGAAAATTGGTTCAAGGCAATGTCACTAAATGCTTCCTTCTCCAAGGAATTTCTTAACCCAGAGTGTCAGGGAGACAATTTTTCCAAAGGGGTACCTAGAAGCCACATGATTCAAGGTTTTGATAAGATGTTGAAGGTTATTCAAAGGTATTTTACCTATGAGGGAATATTTAACATGGTATATCAATACCACATCAAGATGTTATTATGATTCATAGGGAAAGAAGAAATGAATCTCTCTTTTTACGTCTTTAGAATCATTGGTAAGATGGTTGATAGAGTTCAATCCAAATCAAAGCAAGTATACACAAGTGTCTTTTACTCTAGCCTTATTAAAATGTTGGTGATGGAAGAGTTGATAAAGACAAATACTAATTGGGAAACATTCCTCACTGCATCACA
Source organism: Picea sitchensis (assembly GCA_010110895.2). Classification (NCBI taxonomy): domain Eukaryota; kingdom Viridiplantae; phylum Streptophyta; class Pinopsida; order Pinales; family Pinaceae; genus Picea; species Picea sitchensis. The sequence goes on from SNQJ01S0117601.1 coordinate 39,268, forward strand.
CTTTCAGTTGAATGTTTCCCGCACTCCATAGTCTAAGATACAAATCCCTACTCATGTGGAGAGGACTGTGTGTTCAGAGTTTAGCAAGAGGAAAAGGGGTGCTATGACTGATAAAGATGACAAAGCCACAAATGAAATAGAATAAGGAGGGAATTCACATCCTTCACACAAGGGAGATTCACCCTTGGTATATCCCACTCCTATGGAGGTTCCTTCAAGTAAATCCACAGGTCTAAGAGGAAGAAAGCTCATGTTTCCTTCACCTACTGTTGCATACAAGTTTAATCCCAGGAGGCCTTTTACTAGAGCAGCAGCCAAGAAAAATGTTCATGTGAAGGATGATGTAGCAGAAACTTCATACCAAAGGACAGGTAAATCCAAAGTTCTTGAGCAGCCCATTGAAATCATTTATATCACTACTCCTTAAGAGGAAAGCAATCCCACCTTCAAGAGGATCAAAAGAAAACTTAAATAAGTAGGGGCTGAGGTTGATAAACTGAAGAGTGAAGACTCTGGATATAGGAAGAAGATTAAGGGGATGATGGGAATGTACCATGAAACTATTGACAAGGCCATATTTTTAGCCAAAAGATTTATGCCCCTCCATAGGCAGCTCAAAAATATCTACTAACAAAACAGATCTCATCAGGCTCAGATCAGGAAGTTAAAGGCAGAACTACATCCTTTTAAAGAAGAGTTGGCCAAGATAAATTTGGATGTGTTGGCTAAGGTTTCTACCAGGAGAAGCTCCGGAGTTAAAAAAATGAAGATGTTGAACCTCCATAACCAGTACCAGTTTTGGTCAAGTTTCCTGTCTATCCATTTTTACAACTTTTTGAGGATGGTTATGTTTTTAAACCATGATTAGCTATTGGGATGTTTTCTTCTAGTCATGTACCAAGATTATGATTTGTTACAATATTTTGGGGCACTTGAGACAGTTTTGGGATGTTTTAAGACTTTATTAAATCAAACGAGCCACTACAGGAAAGTTCGCAGTGCTTGGCACTGCAAACTGGATGATACAAATAGGCGCTACGAATTGGCGTTGCGAACTTATGTTTTAGATTTTTTGGAGGGACGAAAAATTGCTAAGTGCTAATATGGATGCATGCCAGTTTTCTAAATATTAGTTGCGAGTTGGGAGGCCACCTACCGAAAGAACATTCACTCAAAGGGACACCTCATCATTCTTTATGAATATGTTGCAAATGTTTCCAACATTAGCCTAAAATTTAGCATTATGTTTTATTTCTATTGTACAGTTGTAGTCACGCCACCTTTAAGCATAGGAATCCTATGCAGAATTTGTTATTCGAATTGTAAAGTTATCAATGACAGTTTAGGCTATAAGATAGGCATTGTAAGACTGAAGGAGGGTTCGAATGGTTTGAGAGAGCACTGATATTTTTAATATTGTCTATGTAGTAGAGAGTACCTCATTTTTGTATGTACCAGACCTAAGACACTTTGGATAATAGAAATCAGTATTGTTCCTTATCATCTTGATTCTATCCAATTCTGATTATAGTCTATTGAATGATTTAATTGGCTTAATTGTATATCGGTTGCAATGGAGGATCTGTTGTGATACTGTTTATAATTATATCATAGTTTTCTCGTTGATTATGAGAAGTTATTGTTTTAGAGTGTTTTCTTCATATGGTTGTTCGTACTAAATGATGTATATGGTAGGCATATTACATTTTTCTTATTAAATCTTCTACCTTCCCACTTTATTTCTTAAATCCTAATCCAAGTTAATCAAAACCTTATTTGTTGGTGCATATTGTATGGAGTAAGTTGTGATTGACATTCTTTTTTTGAGTTTTACATCCATTTTACACCTTATCATAAACACTTATCTTTTATATTCTGATGGGTACTGGGATTTCACTTATAGCAGTCTAAGTGTGACTCTTAGTGCTAACACATGGCACATGTTTGAGTCACCATATTACAATTTTTTTTTATCTTACCTAGCAGTTGTCCTAGTAATATAACTCATAGATACTCCTTCAAATGGTTACTCTTACAGCCATCATGGAGAGTGCTTCAATTCCTCCTATGTTGTTGCACTATATCCATCTAGCTCTTGAGTATTGAAACCAATTCACCATTATGTCGTGCTATATGTTCAAGGGAAGTTTAATTCTAAGTCGTTCATCAACTATTATGTTAACTTTCTGATTCAGACATCCCTATGTCAATTGTACTTGGTTATTCTATCTCTTCACATCATCACTCGGTGTATGTTTTGTGTTGATTCATGGGGGATACATTAATTCCCTCCTTCGATAGATCTCTTCCTATCGAATTCAGCGCATTATCTAGGAGAGGGATCTAGAAAGAAGCTAGTACCTTGGAGCTTGCAATCCTCAGTCGCAGCCCCCCTACCAATCAACAATGGGTTTACATAATTGACTCTTGATCGATTGATTCTATGAGTGTTTGACATCATGTAATGTCCCCACTTTGGGACATCATTACATTACATAGGGTTATGATGACCAGAGTATCCAGATGGAGGTTATAGTGAGTACATAGATTATTGAGAGGTATTTTGGGGTTCGGCTTGCATCAATCATCCCATTTCATCATTATGATCCATTTCACACAGGTTGGATTTGGTTTCGTTGCATTCCGAAGATTTCCATGATTTTGAGTATTTTGAGCTATAAGTTAATTAAATTCACTGAAGAGGTCATTTTGGGCACAATACTTGGAGGAATATCTCAGTGTAATATCTCATTAGAATCAAGAGGAACATGACTACATGATAGGATGATGAGAAGCGACTTTTAGTGGACAAGGAAGCCACTAGGAGAGATAAGGCGCTTTTCGGAGGTAAAAAGGTTAATTAATTAATTAAAGTGATTTAATTAATTAATTAATAATTAAAAAACAAAAGTAACTTTGGAGAGACAAGGGGATGAAGGAAGTATAAATAAGAGGCAAGGGCCTCTATTCATTCATTCATGTATGTTTATCAGTTTGATATCTGGCTTCTAGCTAGAGATCCCATACCTTGGGGGTTTTGAGGGTTTTGACTTAACAAACCCTAGAGGACGATTCGGTGGTGAAAGATTCCACATAGCTTGTCCCAAGCTTGGTATCGAAGATACAATACTCTCCCACACCATTCTATTTCATATCTACATCAATGCAGGAGGTTTCTACACTAGCCACAGGCACAGGAAGAGAAGGAGGGCGCACCATTGGGGGTTTCCAGCAAGGGGGGCGCACCATTCAGTGAAGGAAGGATCATTGTAGGAATTTGAGGGGGATATTCAAGATTTGAGCATTTGGTTTTTACTTGCAGGGCCTTAGCCATGATTTCTAGTGCCTCTTAAGAGAGTTTTATGGTTCAAATTATTTCCTAGAGCATTGGGGTGAATTGGAGAGAAGGAAGACATTTTTAAGATTCAGATCTATTCAGTTTGGAGGGGTTATACTTCAGATATGACCTTGAGACTTCACTTAGTGAATTGTAGTATCCCGAGCTATCTTTATAGAAACTTTTAGGGAATTTGGAGGCCTCCTTCATCAGGGTTGAAATTGTAGGGTTTGACAGTTTCAGGAGGGCATAGCTCAATTGGAGGATTTAGCATTTGGAGGAGTTTCCCTTGGTATTTTGGTTTGATATTTCAGGAGGGGATTCCACTCACCCCAATATACATTTCAGCATATCTAGCATAGAATTTTGAGTTATTTGACAGTAGGGCCGAATTATTGAGGGTCTTCAGGGTTTCAACAAGGCATGGCATCTTCCAGCTTGGGGGTTGACACTTCATATGGCCCAGATCCTTCTTGTATTGGTATTCATGGTATATTTAGCCTTTGGAGGCTTATTGTAGTCTTCTTTTGGAGCATTTTGTAGCATCTTCTATATTCTATCTTGGAGCCATATGATGAGCATTCCAGATTGGCGTCTTCATTGTAGCAAGTTTTATTATTATGAATAAAATCATATATGAAGAGTTCTGGCTTGTCTGTCATCTTGTTGATCTTGCATATGGTTGAGGTATGTTCCATTAAAGTATCTTGTTGTTTATTGTTGCAACACACATTAAATTCATCAACATAGACCCTAAGTCCAAAATCAAGAGGCCAACCTGCAAGTAAACACATACAAACAAGTAAACCAGTAAAGTGTTTGAAGAAATGCCACAACCAAAAAAAGTTTTAAAAGACACCCAAAACCGTGATGTTCCTTTCATATTGGCTTGGGAACATTACACATCAAATCCTTTATTCACACTCGGTAATTGTACTAGGTATCTTGGGGTCCATTTTCATCATTGGTGGGTCCCCTCGTGTCTTTTAACAATATACCTCAATGATCGATAATCAAATGGTTTCTACGATGCTTGACATCAACTCATCTATTTGTATGATGTAGAATCATACCATTGAGGTGTGAGATGAAGACCTTGGGTTTGGGGCCACATAATTCCTTCACATCACCCCCTCCCAAGTTGAGATGGAGTATATCACTTATATATCAGTCCTTTGAATTCTTCAAGGGTACTCTCAATGCTCATTGTCTTCCTGATGTATATGTTGTTATATAGATCCACATTATATTTTCACGCGGCTATGATTTTATTGATGACATGGATCCACCGTGTATTATTTCATGGCCATGGTCTTTCATTTCATGTCATGGATCTATAGTGTATTGTTTTGGTGGCCATGTTTTGATACTCTTTAGATTCTGGGTATGTCTATACATGTCTTATCCTTGGTGTTTTATTATAGATACTCTTTGACCTTTGAACCTATTTTCTCTCTCCTCATGTTGCCTCACAATTTATTGTAATGTGTTTCGTGCATCCATTCATTTCCTAAGCTCACACATTAGGGGGCATTTGTTATAGCCATAATTTCCTCCCTAAATTTGCAGGAAGAACATAACAGAAGATGCAATCCAAATCACAACCTTCAATTCAGGATTCAGACAATTTTTAAAGGGTATCATCCATCATCTATGTGACCAGAAGCGACATGTCGCTTGTAATTTGTCTACAACAAGTGACACCCCATGTAATATTTTAGATTCATGGAGTTTTGAAGAGGTAAGAGAGGGATAATTTGGTTCTTTTTTAAACTCACAACATTTGAGTCTCCATTGATCTCTATAAGATCTATAATCTCTCTCAATCCTCTTCCAAGAATCTATGTAAAGAAGGTCAATCTTAAGCTTGGAAGAGGAAGAATCATTTACACATACATGCTGCCAAAATTTAGAGGTATTTATCCATTCTACAATATCCATAGTCACATTTCCTTGTATGGTTAAGAAGATGAAGACGAGTAAGGCACAAGGGGAAAGGAAGAGTTCATATACACCTTGAGGTAACTGCTATTGATGTATTTATTTCATTTCAATTAATAGATAATTGGTTTTCCCCTATGAATATTCGTATTTCATTCATGAATGTTAAGATATGATTTATTTATTCATGGATCAAGTTAGATCCAAGCTAGATCTAGTATTTTAATGCTAAGGAAATAAGTAATAAGGACTTGTTTAACACTTGTGTGCAAGAAGTAGGTTGTAGGAATTGGAGCAAGAACTTTAGGATTGCATCAACCAGGATATGCAAGGACAACCTTTAGAATTAAGGTATGTCATGCTATCATTTCTTGGTTTAATTATGAATATGATTACTCGTTTCTAGGGAGAAACATAGAATTTTATCCCATTGTCTATCTATGATCAATAGGAAAACCCTAGGGATATATTACTATCCAATTGGGGATATTTTCTCTGTAACAAAAACCCTTATGTTATTTAAGAAAAAAAATAGCACCATTCACACCAACGTGTTCAAAAAGGGTAGCATCATGAATCTCAAGTTTTTCACAATGATCACCGAGATTCAAACTAATAAATATCTTGTAATCCACCTCATTACTTTCCCTTGTTCATCAAAATACATAACCTATTCTAATAACACTTACAGTTGATAATTGTATATTTCTTCAACAGAACTTGTGTGCGGATTCAAAGAGAAATCCATGGTATAGTCCAGGATGCAATTTCCCTCATTTTTCTCACAACCTAAACAGTGGGCACCAATATTTTTTTCATGCTCACCATTCAGTTTTTCACATTCTACCTTTCAAGAAAAAAAAATTGCGTCTTATAGGGGTCCCAACTATAGAAAATGTGTCATCAAGAATTACAGTTTTTTGTCCAATTCTAGTTCAGAGTACTTGGAAATAGTATCTTCAAAGATTTTCAAAACTTCACTATGTTGTTCACATCCAAAATAACATATGGGCATCTACTGACAAAAACCTCTAAATACACAATGTTCCATGTCCAAATTTTCTCCAGTGTCCTTATGAAAAAAGTCTTCACAAAAAATCACCATTTTCTTCTTGGGCTTGATCATATGAGCATCTTGAAACCTGTCAAAATATCCTTGTTGGACATCAAATGTACCCTCAACTCCATCTTCCAACATAATGTACCTTTTCCCTAACATGCTACAACTATCCATAAATTTCCCAACCTTTTCTTCTCCAAATTCTTCTATAGAGAAAGCCTCTGAAATTTGTACACACTATGACTTAATGATGCCAAGATTAGGACCCCCTCTAATGCAACGTCCATCAACTGGGAGTTCACTTCTTAGTGTTTGTGAGATATTCTAGTCATTGAATACTTTTCCATATCAACACCCTTCTTTCAAACCAATATTGAAAATCAAGGCACTTGTAGGAGAATGATCATCTTTATCAAGAGCATCATTACCAAAAGGTGGTCATGTTCCTAATTTCGCTTAAAAATGATTGGTTTTATGAATAAATGGATTGATGTTTCTATTCAATTTTGATTATGAGTTCCAAGTTGGATCTAAGAATGAACCACCATTCTCCACAAGAAAATGGTTGTCCATACATCCATCACTTTGACCTCCATGATCCCTAGTACCAAAAGAATTTTGTGTAGCATTCTTATCACAACAATTGTGGAAGACACTAGATATTCCTTCTACATGTTTTCTAAGAGTAGCAACATTTCTTTGCAAATTTTTATCAAGGTTCAATTATTTATCACGCCTATTATTCTCACATAGTTTGTATGTGGAACCTGCAACAACTGATTTACCACCAGTTTTCCCTTGAGATTCTTTGTGAGCCTCATTCATCGTATATTATTCTTCATCAATACCAAAATTGTCCCTGTATTCTCCCTTCCCTTCAGTGTCGTATACTGTAGGGCCTCCAAAACTTATAAAGTAATACCTATGTTGTTGTCCTATTTTCAAACCGAAGGTTTCATCACTTTCAAAGGCACACAATATTCTAGTCTCAACACACAGTGATGTGTCATTCTCCTCATCCTCACCATTTTTAAGCACAGGGATGGGGACTTATTTTCTATTTAGGTCACAATTTTCATAAACAAAATTTATTTCAAAACTTACAATATATGACCTTGTATTCACCTACACAAAGTCTCTACATTCATTAATCTCTGTCTAAATTTGGGCCTTTTTCTTCAATGGAAACCTTGTCTGTGGTGCTACCCTCTTTAGATTTTGAGCACGGATCTAAAGTCGTAAATGCATCTTCATTTTTTTGAAAATTTTCATAGCCATCCCTCCAACCTAGAATATATCCTGAAAACATGTGACAACTTTCCCCTTCACTATCAATCTAGTTCTTAGCAGAAATATGATTTGAGGTAAGAGTTTGTCTTCATCCTTGAGCGTAAAAACTTCTCTATAATCATCTCTATCCACATCAAAATCAAGATGACCATCAACCTCTTCTTCAATGACTTCCTCACTTGTATAATTGGGAGGGTAGTCTTCTCTTGGGACTACTTTTCCTTTTTCAATGATGCCAGCATTGATGTCCTTTTCAGATATTAGGCTCGGGATCTCTTCTTCAAAAACAATCACATCATCCTCCAAATTTCCCTTTGTAATCAGAACACTATCATCTTCAAGGTGGCCAGGAAGATCTTCTTCTTCCTTTGGGACAAGATAAGTCGGACTTGAGAAATTCCTCAATGAAAACTGCAATGGAAGGTATACTCCTTTGTTTGCAAGGATGTACGAACCAATAATTTTGTGTTCCTAGGGAAGCAACAAAAAACTTCATCATCACATCTTCATGTTAAAATTTTATCTTTATAATATGCTTTAAAACATTTACCACATGTGAAATGGCCAATGATTGGTTACCATCAAACTTAGGGAAAGCCTCCCACCATTATGGTAGACATTGATTAGAATACCCAGGGATATCCCTGATATCAAAATCCTTGTATACTTCATGAAATGGCCATGGGGCCATCCTTCATCATGTGCAAATATTAACATGATATCTCAACAATAAATGAAACTCTCGTAACTTGTAACAATGGAGTTGCCAAGGTGAGTTGTAGATTCCTTCACAATGGTGCGTATCTCACCCTACAAGAACAAAGTCTTCAAAACCATTAATAACAAGGTATTTTTTCTTCCAATGGAGTCACCAGGAAAATATCTTTGAATTTTAAAACTCCTCAAATGTCGGGTTCTGGGAAAATGGACTTAGTGCCTGGCATCGGTGCCCAAATGCTATCGTATAAATTTGGAATTATTCAGATAAAGTATGAAAGCTCAAGTGCAATCCTACATAACTGAGAGGGAAGGCCATTTCCATCTCACCAACACTCTTTCACTTCAGGCCAGCTCACCTCTAGATCAAGGGGGTTTCCCTGGATTAATATTGCTAGGACTTAAGAAAAGGAATCTCAAGATGATGTGGAGAGTGAAGTCCAAGAAAAGTGGTTTTGGGTAGCTTTAGAGTATGAAAGAGTGTAGTTGGAGGTATCGACCTCTTTATGCTTCAAAACATTTAGATGGATCAACAAGGGAAGGGGATATCAACTTATTATGCTTCCTTAGGATTTCTAGAAGAATTTGTCCAAGGATACAAAGACAATATGAAACTATTATTCCTTTAATAGAGCATACACCAAAATATTTTGAGAACCAACACTTAAACTTGAAGAATAAGACTTACTCATCCAAGTTGTTATGCATCAAGAAACATTATTTTCATGAAAGATCTACCAAAATTAGAAAATAATCCACAAAAATCATACATCCACAAAATCACTTAATCCTCCATCCAAGACACCAAATCAAGACAAAATGCTCCAAGAAATTTCAGAAAATTTCAGACCTCTTAAGGGATTTCTCCCTCAAGTTGTTCTATCCAAATAAGAGGAAGTGACTATCTATTTATATGGGAAAGGATAAATCTCCTCTCACAATAAAATATTATTTTCTAAGATAAAATCCCATATTTCATAGTATGGATGGGAAAAGGCCTTCTTCAACAATTAATTAATAAAAAATAATGCAAAATTTTGGGCTCTCAGGACACGTGTACACAAATTAGGGGAAAAAGGCCCCCAAAAGGTGACCCACTTCCCAAAAATGAGGACAATAAGGGGTTTTGGTGCAACATCCAGCCTCCAAAGGCCATTCAAATCTCCCTCTCCTCCATAGAAACAAAAAATACAATATATAAGTTCTCCTCAATGTGGAAAATGGGCTTCAAGATGCATAATCCAGCCTGTGAACTGAACATAAAAAATGATCAAAGACAAAGACTCTCTTAAAGTCATCCCTAGTCGACTTGGAACAATTTATCGTTACCTAGGGTCTGTGTGTGTGTGTGTGTGTGTGTGTGTGTGTGTGTGAAATGTTATCTAGAATCCTAGCTCCTCCTTTACCATCCTGCTCTAAAATTTCGATATATTGTTTAGGCTGAGGCTCTGTAGTACTCACATTCTTTCACAGATAAATATACCAGCTCATTCCCTAAGGATTCTGGAATTTGAAAGAAAGGTTAACCCAACACCATAAAATAAAGTGTCATACCCAATTAATGTCATATGAGAAAACAGTATTTATGTTAATGTCATACGATAAAATATTATTTCTATTAATGTAATCAACAAAAGTACATAGGTGACAAACTTTTGTAATGGCACATATCGAAACCGAGAAACTAAGTCCCTCCAGCTAGGCCTTTACCACTTAAATACTCCACAAAGGAAAGATCAAAAGTAGTAGGATTCAATGAAGTTCTCCATCTCAAGATAGGAAGAGCTTAGGGGATCAACACAATAAGTTCAGACTTTCAAGGACAAAGAGATGCAGACTCAATATGAGGTGAAATTTCTCCATATTATCTTTGCTCTCAATGATGAATAATGTCCTCAAGGCTTATATATGGCTCAATTTATATCCATCAAATGGAATTTAAGGGTCGATTCGGAGAGTTTCCAGTATATGGAAGGAAAAGGATCATGGATCTTGTGACATGGCATGGAAATCCAAAATAGTTTTTAATTTTTGAGAAAAAAACATGATGTGTACACGAGATATAATGGAGCAACCTGCGTATACATGAGTTGTCTAACTGTGGCTCATGTATATGGACAAAAATATGTATTTTTGACTCTGGAGTGAACAAAAAGGGAAAATTAAGTCTACAGAGGGAAATGGAAGTCCATCAAACCAAGATGCATGGAGTGTGGAAAAATTTTCTACCCCCTAATATGTGAGGTCAGAGGATTATCTACTATGGCCGAAATACATTATAATTCCCATAAGTGGAGTAATGAAGACTGAGATAGAAGAACTAGTTGCTCATGAGCATATTACAATTCATATTGATTTTGTACTCATGGCTGCCAATATGAGTTACAATGTAGATCCATTTGGATATATATCAAATAGTTGTTCATGGCCATGCATAGGCAATAAAAAATGGACATGTGCCATAGGTTGTCATAGTCATGAACAAGACACAGTGGAGTCTAGTCTCAAAATTAAGTGGAGATATTTGTATACAATGGAGTACAATATGATATTCCATGATCACCAAAGTCATATAGGTATTGGTCCAATGAAATACATCAATAGATATGGGGTGTTGCTTCTGTAAATTGGGGGTCTTGTACACTATCCGTCGGAGGTGCAAGTCTACATTATGTGAATAAAGGAGTTGAATTCAAACATAATGAGACTTTGTTTGATTAATGGTCATTGAGGTATATCATTAACAAACATGAGACAACCCACCAATAATGAAAGTAGGTGTCAAGGAACCGAGTACATTCAACAAGGGAGAATAAGGGTGTTGAGGTCAAAAAATTGAAGGATCCATCGATCAGGGGACATTGATGTATTCCCAACTGTCAATGGAGGGAGAACCTGCCACTGATGACTACAAGACTCTAGGTATGCATAGGACTCTAGATCTCGATTTTAGTATAGATGAGTTGAATTCGATGGAAGGAGACTCATTGAAAGGAGAGCATTAAGGAATCTCTCATCATCTAGCATGAGGTGAAAACCAATAGCTTGATGATTAGGAGGATCTCGGATGATAGGATGTTCACAAACTAATGACCAAGTGTGTCTCTCACATGCACCAGATGAAAGTAGTACCTGAAAGAGACCCTCTCACTAGAATCCAATAATGAAAAATAATGAAAAAGATGAGGAAAACACCAATAGGGATAATGGAATCCAAGAAACTACACGAATCCCAATGTGTGAATAGATTTATTTTTTCAAACACAAGGGAAACCCCCTATCAGCGACCAATGAGGAGATGTCATCAGTTGGGTGTAAATTATAACCTTGTACAATGTCTATTGTAAACAGATATTCAGAAAAGAATAGAAAATATATAATGGAAAATACAAACATTACACATAGATTTTTCCCCTGGAAACCCAAACTGTGAAAACCAACATATATTATATTCATTCATTGTGTTACATTGTTTACAATACAATATACATATAGGAGCATGTGGCATCCAAAACCCTAACCTAATGACCTGGATTAGTCCAAAACCCTAATTCCTTAACCGGAAATGGAAAACCATCGGCAAAAACCATGTGCCAAAAAAACCACCTAAATACATGACACGTGTCCCAAGGTAGGTGTCATGTTTACTGAGGCAAAAAAAAAAATTATGGGGGCGCTTCCCCCTGACCCCTGCAAGCTTGGTGCATACACTCATACACTACTACTTGTGCAAAGAATATAACACATACCTAGCATTCTCCCACTTGTTGTTTTCTTTGCATTTAGGGGGTTATAGTGTTACATAGTCAAAAATCCAGGGCAACAATGCCCATGGATCCTCTACACCAAGAGAACTTCTTAGTGCTCACAGATTTTTTTAATGAGTCTACAACATTCTTCAAAGTGTCCACCTTCATCAGTGATACTTTCTTTTCTTCAATCATGTCTCTCAAAAAGTGATATTGAACATCAATGTGCTTTGTCTTTGAATGATAAGCAGGGTTCTTCACCAGAAAATTTTCACTCTGACTATCACACTCTATCCTTAGAGCTTGTTGTACCAACCCAATACCTAAACACAATATTTGTAACCATACTACCTCCTTACTTGCATGAGTGGCTACCATGTATTCAGATTTTGTAGTTGAAAGTGACACTACAACCTGTCTTTTTCTCATCCAACATATTGCTCCTCCAAATAGGTTAAACACATACCCACTTGTAGATATCCTACGATCCA
>SNQJ01S0117602.1:0-15067 GCA_010110895.2 Picea sitchensis
TTCTGCAAATATGGACACTTATGTTCTTCTAATCAATGGTTAAGTACAAGAGTGATGTAAAATATCATGCAAAACAAATTAAACGTGTAGTAATGAGAAAGGACGTTGTGTACCTTGGAATGATCACGTGGAATGATAGTATAAGTCTAAATACAGGTGATGAAGGGTATAACAATGGAAAAAAGTATGGGCAAAAAGGGTACAATATGTGGTCCTAACAGATGGTTAGAATACAATTATGGACTCTCAAGAAATGAAAATAAACGACTGGACTATTTCTGAACGAGAAAAATAAAAGATGAGGATTTACGAAAAATGATTAATTTTCTCTACTTACTGTAATGTATTCTCTCTCTTGTTATCTTCTTTTTGAGGTTCCTTTTGTAATGTCTATTTTTGGAATTCCACGATCGGTTGCAACTACCTCTTCTTGATATGGTTATGTTATTTTAATCAAGGCATTCTTTAACCAATTTTCAATATAGTCTCTCATTGGTGCAATATTTATTTCTTGCCTTACTTTTATGTTGAGAAATGAATTTTCCAGATTTCTAAAGTCCATTGAAATTTGGCGTAGTGTGTCCTTAATATCTTCATTTTTGTTTACATAACTAACCAACCAACTCTCCACTTCAAATTATGAATACTCAGTTAGGCTATTAAATCCCTCAGCAGATGCAGTCTTCAATAATTCCAATTTTTCTTCAAATTGCTACTTTGACATAAGCATTGAATCTAATAGTAAAATGTTGGTTCTCCACATCACCAGTTGATCTGACCAAATCTAATTCAATCAATTTTAAATATAAGTCCCCCTTTTTAACACATGGTATCACAACCAACTAACATTTCCCTTAGACAATTTACTATTTTTATCCAACATGCTTTAAGTTGCTTTATTCAAGTTGGTGAAGGAAAGTCTTCCTCTTTTCTTCATAGTTCACTAACACTTGATACTTTTTCAACAAAGGTGGAAACAACTCCCTTATAGAATTCCTCGTCATTTTCAAGATTGGCTTGCAGATATTGTTTGAAGTCTTGTATTCTTAATCCCAAAGAAACACAATTATTTTCCAATTCCCATGTCTCTAGAATAAGAGACATTCTTTTCTTAATGTTTTCTCCAACATATCTTCTGAAAACAACAAGTAGGCTCAATGTTCCTCTCATCCTCAAACTGGATTTTGGTGTTTCATCAAAACTCTTGTAGGGATGCATCGTAGTAATTGGGATAGAAAATATAGGTGGGGGCATCAAAGCATTCTCTAATTCTCTAATTCTTTCTTTTAGGGTGGCATTTTCATTCTACATTTCTTCGATTGGCATATTTAGGGTTTCCCTCGTAGCTTCATGAATCTGCATAATTTTAGATGGTGGAACTCTATTGAGGTCAAGTTCTGAGATCAATTTTCCTTGAACCTTTTTATTTTTTGAATGAATTTTTTGAATGATCAATTTATTTGAACTTTTGTTGAACAGGGCACTGTGAAATGTTAGAGATTCTTCTTCAAATAGAATTGGTTCCCGTGTGGCCAATTTTTCTGCGATTGCTCTTCTCTCTGAAATCCTCTGTTCTTCATCAGGAAACTCAATGTCTTCAATGTTCACATCCAGGTCCATTTATTTAAGAACAATTTCTTATTCGGGTATGAACTCACTTCCTCCTTCCTTATTTGTTTATATTTTCCTTTTGTTGGCCACAAGAGCTTGTGGGGTCTTTCCATACTTCCCTTAGGAGGGTTCTGATCTCCTCCATCATCAAAATTGTCTATTGAATATTTCTCTATTCCTAAGTTGTTGACTAAGTTTTTTTTTTGGTAGGCCACTTTTCTGAGAAGTACTAGGAGACCGAGTACTCCTCTCATTCACAACTCTTCCTCATTGTCTATGTTGATCGATGGTGCTAAAAATAGTTTCAATATCCTCTTGTTTCTTTTCAATTTATAATGCTTGAGGGTTCTAACTGTTGTCTTCTTATTCTCCAAATAAGAATGTATTGGAAAATGAAACACTATAGCCATCGATGTCATGTGTTTCATAAATAGCTGGCTAGGGTCCAACCCATTGATTTCATCTGCTAAGTTTAAATTAAAATGATCAAATTGAACTGAAAATTCATCAATATTTGCAGTATTTCTAAACATTGTCTCTCCAATCTTCCATGACAAAGGAATGAACTGCTTTTTCCTCCTTTCATGAAATAAATGGGCCCATAATCTATATTGCCTACATAATTAAAAAAAAAGTCTTTTCAGACACACACAATGAGAGATAAGAGGGTTTTTCACGGGAACAATAAATCCTGATGATGTTGAAATTATCCATTGCTTCAAATCTTTCTCTTCTATCCAAGAACATTGATGCTTCTAAATATAATGTTTGATGTTTTTGGTCCGAAAATAAGTTTCTTAAAAGAAGAAATGAAATAATTTTGTACTTCATAAAAATGATATATAGCCTTTTTCTTCCATAAGGCGGGATATCACATATGTACAAGTTCAATTTTATAATTGACTTGTTTGGATAAATGCAAACCTTTGAAAACATGACAATAAGCAATGATGAAGATAAGGTATGAGGACAAGTAGAATTTCTTATTCTTATTGAAATTTATCAATTGAAAAGATAGTTCTCCATAGAAAATCTTCACCCAATTAAAAATTGGTTTCTCATGAATTGCAAAATGCAAGATATACAAAGCCAGTTGAGGGATATTAGTCATAGAATCTTGTCCAACTACTCTAGATAATAATCATGCCCTTTCTCGTTAAGGATTTTTCAAAAAACTAACCCGGATACTTGAAAGTTATTATGGGATCATTGTTGGGTCTTGAAGATAATCTCACAGAAGGTCCAATCCACCATTTCTCGCTTTCAGGAAATTCTTAGCTTCATCGCCTTTGAAGGTCATTTTTGGCTGTTAGAGTCTGAGCATTTTCTTGAATACCGAAGGTGTTTATGATTACAGCTTCGCGAGACATCCTCCAGGACACAGAATGAGTGAGTTGACCTGTGAGAGAGCCCATGAGTTGGGTGTTCCCATGATATGGGTGTGTCATTCCTCTCTGGACTGAGATGAAACGATGTGTGCCCCTGTGTGGGGTGAGGATGCCCATGAGATGGGTGTGTTGTTCCTCTTTGTATTGAGATGAAACGATCTGTACCCTTTTGTGGGGTGAAGGTAACCATGTGATGGGTGTGCGTCATACTCTGGATTGAGTTGTTATGACATGTGGTCTCCCACCTTGTGGACTCAGTTGAGTCAGACTTAAGATGGTACTCCAGATTATTCTCCTGTGGACTCAGTGAGATAGACATGCATTGGATTCCCTAGGTAGACTCTTTTATTTATTGGGTTAAGACATGCATTGGATTCCTTAGGTAGCCCCCTTGGTCAATGGTAGGCCCACCTCTTTTGTTCAAAGTAAAAGAGGATCGAGGAAAGGATTCCCACCCTCCTCCCTTATCTATATCATAATGACAGAGTCTCTCATTAAAGAACTGAAGGCTATTTGCAAGGGATCTCTATTGTCTAAACACTCAAGTATCTGCTTAGCCAAGATACTAAACACTCACCCAAGTAGAAAATTGCTCCATTGGTGCTTCGTCGGTCATCAATACAACCTGCCCAATTTGAATTTGTGTAGGCAATAAGTGATAGATCCTTTCCTTTTGGATACCATAATCCAAAATCTTTTGTTCCTTTGAGATATCTGAAAATCCCCTTCACTACTAATACATGTGATTCCTTTGGTGCTGCTTGAAATCATGCCACATGTCCAACTACTTGCATTACATCTGTTTTGGATGTTGTCACATATAGTAAGCTACCAATCATTGACCTATATTGCCTCTGGTCTATACACTTTGAATCATCATCTTTTCTCAACTTGCAATTGGTTTGCATATGAGTGGTAACTGGTTTGCAATCTTCCATTCCACCTTATTTCTCTGAAGTATTGAGACCACAAACCTCCCACCTACCAGGTACTGTTTTATTTTTTCCAATGCATGCATTATGGTGAGCATTTCCTTGTCATGGATGGGATAAAGTCTCTCAAGGGCGAAGAACTTCCTACTCTTGTATGCAATAGGATGCTTTTGTTGCATCAAAACCGCTCCTATGCCCACACTATATGCATCATAGTCTAACACAAAGGGCTGAGTAAAACCGGGAAGTGCCAAAACGAGGCAAGAAATCATCACTTCCTTCATCTTATCAAAGGTCTTTTGGGCCTCTTCTGTCCAACAAAAATCCCCTTTCTTCATAATATATGTAAGAGAGGCGTTCAACTGAGAGAATCCCAACACAAAGCGCCTGTAGTAACAACAGATTCCAGGGAACCCTCGCAAATGTGTGATATCCTTAGGTGGTGGCAAATCTAGAATAAAATATATCTTCTCCCTATGAACCTGCACTCCCTGTGCGCTGACTATATGCCCCAAGTAGTGAACCTCTGTCATACTGAATTCACACTTGGATTTCTTGGCATATAAGGACTGATCATCCATAATGCTCAGAATCTCCTCCAAGTGTGCCAAATGCCCCTCCCAGGTCTTACTATATATCAAGAGATCATCAAAGAATACCAATAGGAACTTCTGCAACTGCTTCCTAAATATGTGATTCATGCATGACTGAAACGTTGCAGGCGCGTTGGCCAATTCGAAAGGAATGACCAAGAACTCATAGTGCCCATAATGGAATCTAAATTCATTTTTATGAATTTCATCCCCACAGACTCTGATCTGATGATACCTGGATCGAAGATCAGTCTTCGATAAATAGACTGCTCCGTGAAACTCATCTAGAATCTCATCAATCCTGGGTATAGGGTACCTTTTTTTTGTTGTTTTCTTATTCAAGGCCCGATAATCAATACACATATGCATTGTCCCATCCTAATTCTTAACCAAGATCACTGAAGAAGCGAAAGGACTGGAACTGGTCTTATGTGCCCCATGTCAAGCAACTCCTTGATTGCTTTTTCTATTTCATCTTTGAACTTCTTGGGATGCCTGTATAGGGTGGTGATCACTGGTTTTCCCCCCTCTTCAAGTTCGATGGTGTGCTCAAAACCTCTGTCGGGAGCTCTCCCTGGATGTATCTTCTCAAATGCTTTGTCATGTCTGCTCAATAAATCCTGGATGTCTACATGATAGTTCCCTCTTCCCTCATCATCTGTCTGGGATGTAATAAAGAACTATGCTGCATATACTACATCTCCATGTCTGAATATGGCTTCCATTATTTTGTTTGATACTACTGTAGGATCATTGTTCGCCATGCCTCGCAGTACAACCTGTTTCCCTCTTGGCGAGATGAACTTCATGGTCATATGTTTGTAGTTTGTGGTAATTTCCCCCAATGTCCGAAGCCACTGAAATCCCAACAATGCATCTAAATCTGCCACATCCACCACATAAAAGTCTTATATCAAGGTGTAGTTACCAATTGTCAAGGCCAATCTAGAAATTTTCTTTGTCCAAGACACATTAAATCCGTCGGCCACTGCTACTTTGAACCCCTCAAATTCCTCTATAGCTACTCATCTCCTAGCCACCCAGGCTACACCAATAAATTTTTAGGTTTCCCCACCATCAATCAAGGTCGTGACTCCTTGTCCCCTTATGGCTCCTCTAACTCTGAAGGTGTTGAATCTTAAGGTACCAGATAATGAGGCTATAACAACCTCCTTGGCCTCTTCACTATGCTTCTCCTCTATCTCTTCCTTCTTCTCTTTTCCCTACTCAAGAGCAACCTCCTCCTCCTTCTCCTCCTCCTCATCAGAATCTGAATGTTCTTCAATATAATGGGCTTGACCCTTCCCCTGACACCTATGTCCTGGTACCCATGGATATTTTTTGTGGAAACACAGATTCTTTCTCCTTATCTTGTTTCTTGTTGCCTCGTCCAACCTTTCTTTACCTGTACCTTCCTTCCCAGTAGGCTTCTTTTCCTTTCCTTCATATGGAATAAAGGGTTTGGAAAAAAACTTCGTTTTAGGGACTACACCCTCCATTTCCCTTGTCCTGACAATAACATCCTGCAAGGTCTTAGGCTTGAAAGCCTTTGCCCAACCACGTAGTGGTTTTAACAACCCCTCAATGAACAACATGACAAGCCTTTTCTCTGATATATCTGACACTGTCACTACTAGCTTATGAAACTCTATGATGTAAGCATCTAGCGACCCCTCTTGTTTGAGTTGTGCTAACTCCCTAAAATGCAGCTCTAGATTCTTTTTATCAAACCTCTCCATTAAATTCTAAGTGAAGTCCAAATAGGAGGTGTTAGTCACATGTGATAGCGTGACCAACCCATGGTACCACCACTCGTGGTATTCTTCATCAAGGTGCAGAGTAGCGAATTTGATCTCTTCGGCCTCGGTCATAGGATTGAGCTGGAAGTATGTATCTAGTTTTTGTACCCATGCCATGGCTTTGCTCCTAATAGACCCATCGAAGGAAGGAAGGGATAGCTTCCCCAACTTTCATGCTAGATCCTTGTTCTGTTGCACCCTGTTATAATCCCTTGGTCTATTCCTATATTTGATTGTGCATAAGTCCTGAAGTGACATGGATTCCTGAAACGTATCACCTAGGGCTTGAGGGATCCCGGTATTGTTAAGTACGAGAATCTCATTATTGTTGTCGACTCCATTATTCACATTGGAACCCCTTGATACGTTGTTACTCCCATGATTCTGATTGGTTTGATTGGTGAACTAGGTTATAAGTTGAGTAAGCTACTGTTGTCCAGCTGCTAAACTCTCCAAGATATGAATTCCCCTTTCCTCATTGGCATCACCCATGTTTTCCACTTGTCCAACCTTCGGTTGATTTTCCCTTCTTCTTCCTCTTCAAAAATGTTTGCTTCCCCTCGCTGCCTTCTACTTCTGTATGTGACACCTAGAAATATAGTGTATTCACCCCTCATTAACAACAAAACCCCTCTTCAGGCTGGCATGAAAGAGGGCTTTGATACCACTGTAATGTACTATGGTATTTTTTTTTCAAATTTTTCATTCATCTTGCTATCATGAGCCTTTAATCAAAACAAATGGTATGCAAGTCGTTTAACCACCCTTAACAGTCTGGTCACTTAGCAACAATTGAAGGATAAAGTGGGCAAACTATAATCATAAATTATTACTCAAAATTGTAAATAACAACAATGCATGTCTTTTACAGTGCTTTCCAAGGCAATATAAATAGAGGTTAAACAATGGACTATTCATAAAAGATCTCCTATAATTGAAGGAAGATTGTACAACAAACACATGAAAATATACACGCCTATGGGATATATTGGTGTTTCTGTAATAAAAATGCTAACTCAACAACCAACAATGTGAACTCGTCCTAAATAAGAATGTCTGCAATTGTTTCCAATCTCCGAATAACAAATAGCCACATGAACAATAGAGCAGCCCCACAATAAAATCACCTCCTTTAGCACTTGGATTTTCCAGAAAATTGACACCATCGAATGTATGCCTTTCCCACACAATGGAGTCACCCCAGATCCAATAAAATCTCATCTCAAGTGAATATTCGACCCAATGGTGAAGAAATCAGCCAAATCTGATATTTGAACTCCAATATGAATGCGCCCAACACTGAGTTTTCTTGCTGCCCACACACAGATTCGTGCCAATCACTCCAAATTTTCCCTCTAGCCTCCAAGACACAATCTTTTCACCCTATTCGATCTTCTTCAAGATTCCATAAGCACCCAGATTCAAAGAATGCAGATGTGAATGGATTTCCCCACGATTTTCTTAGTAAAACTTTGTCTTCAAAGAATATTCGACCCCCCTTTATGAAAATAACTTGCTGCCTCCTCTAGAAAAATCAAACACAATAAGAAACTTGTTACAAATGAAGGTATCTCTGTCTGGAAATGAAATGCAAGGAAGAAATCTATGAGATTTCCTCTAGAAATTAATAACTAGGGTGGATGGTCTCACCACCAAAGATAATCCCTAAAAATTTATCCTAGGGTTTCCGTCCCAACAGTTCCAAATCCACAATGAGCTCTCTCAATGAGAAATTATAAAAATGTCAATGCTAGAATGAGAGAGGGCGCCCTCCCTTTTCCCTTTTATTTGTTTGTTGAATCTTTTGCAACCCTTTTACCCTTTTAATCAATATAAGTGACACTTCATATTCTTCCTAAGTCACTTTAGGCATTTTTTTCCTTCCCCCCCCCTTTTAATTAGCTAATGTTGTTTTGTTAGGCACTTTTCCCCTTAGGACATTAAATAATTAATTAATTCCCTTCTTAAGGACTATAGCCTACGAGAATCACTTAGTCTATTGCGTCCAAGTCCCATGATCACTCGGAAGGGGACATGACAACTGGTCTTCTCTACCAAATCTTCTGTTCTTCATCACAAAACTTAATGTCTTCAATGTTCACATCTAGGTCCATGTCTTCAAGAATAATTTCTTATTCGGGTATGAACTCACTTTCGCCTTCCTTATTTGTTTGTATTTTCCTTTTGTTTCTCATAGGAGCTCGTGGGGTATTTCCATACTTCCCTTAGGAGAGTTCTGATCTCCTTCATCATCAGAATTGTCTATTGAAGATTTCCTCTATTCCCGACCTATTGAATAATATTTTTTTATTTTGGTAGTCTTCTTTTCTGAGAAGTACTAGGAGACCGAGTAATCCTCTCATTCACAACTCTTCCTCATTGTCTATGTTGATCGATGGTGCTAACAATAGTTTCAATATCCTCTTGTTTCTTTTCAATTAATAATTCTTGAGGGTTCTAATTGTTGTCTTCTTCTTATCCAAATAATAATGTATTAGCAAATGAAACACTATATCCCATCGATGTCATGTGTTTCATAAATAGCTGGTTAGGATCAAACCCATTGATTTCGTCTGCTAACTTTAAATTAAAATGATCTAATTCAACTAAAAATTCATCAATATTTGCAGTATTTCTCAACATTGTCTCTCCAATATTCCATGGAAAAGGAATGGACTTATTTTTCCTCCTTTCATGAAATAAATGGGCCTAGAATCTATATTGCCTGCATACTTAAAAAAAAAAATCTTTTCGGACACACAAAATGGGAGATAAGAGGGATTTTCACAGGAACAATAAATCCTGATGATGTTGAAATTCTCCATTGCTTCGAAGATCCCTCTTCTATCCAAGAACATTGATGCTTATAAAGATAATATTTGATGTCTTTGGTCCAAAAATAAGTTTCTTAAAAGAAGAAATGAAATAATTTTGTACTTCATAAAAATGATATATAGCCTTTTTCTTCCATAAGGCAGGATATCACATATGTACAGGTTCAATTTTAGAATTGACTTGTTTGGATAAATGAAAACCTTTGAAAACATGATAGTAAGTAATGACAAAGATTAGGTATGAGGACAAGTAGAATTTCTTATTCTTATTGAAAATTTTCAATTGAAAAGATAGTTCTCCAGAGACAATCTTCACCCAATTAAAAATTTCTTTCTCATGAATTGCAAAATGCAAGATATACAAATCCAATCGAGGGATAGTAGTCATAGACTCTTGTCTAGCTACTCTGGTGAATAACCATGCCTTTTCTCAATAAGTATTTTTCAACAAACTAACCTGGATACTTGAAAGG
The DNA here is from genome assembly GCA_010110895.2 of Picea sitchensis. NCBI lineage: Eukaryota > Viridiplantae > Streptophyta > Pinopsida > Pinales > Pinaceae > Picea > Picea sitchensis. Next base: position 9,631 of record SNQJ01S0117602.1, read on the forward strand.
TCTTACGAGATCGCTATTGGGTCTTGAAGATACTCTCACAGAAGGTCCAATCCACCATTTCTTGCTTTCAGGAAATCCTTAGCTTCATCGCCTTTGAAGGTCATTTTTCAGCTCTCGGAGTCTAAGCATTTTCTTGAATACCGAAGGTGAAAAAGAAACATGGGAATCTCCTTGTAGCATAATTATTCTTTGGTTCTTATCGAATTTATCGATGCACCACATAATTAACTCTTTAAAATCACAAACTTCTGGGATGCGGTCTGCAAGAGCAATTCTTAACGTCCAAGTTTTGTTTGAGCTCCTTTCTAGAGGTGGTAATGAGGAGTAATACTTGTATTCTCTCAACCAATGAAACCTTTTATCTTCCTATCCAAATGAGTTTATGGTATCTCCATAGAACTACTCTTTTCTCCTAGTTGTCATGCTTAATGAAGTTGGTGGATTAATGTATAACCCTTTTAGAATGTTATTATCAAAGAAAATATTTTTACCATAATATGCTTTGGGATCTTCTTTCAAAGGAACTTAATTTAACTTAAATATTGAATTAATGAAGGGTTGTCTCTAGATAAATGCCATTAATAATGACATTTCAATAATTAACCCATTTGATATATTCATGAGATTTGCATTAAATGTTTATTGGGGAGAGTGACAAGATAGGACCTGGATTACCGTGGGGCAATGAAGAATTAAATGATGGGATATGAGAATGATAGGGAAGAAGAGTCGAGTGTATGTTGAGAAATGATGAAATGACCATGAACCTATAGATCTATGGTGGGACTTAGAAAAAAATGACTAAGTATGAGGAATCGGTTGAACAAAGAGGATCAGGGGTATGTATGGAGGAACATGAAATTACTGCAACTCACGGTGAGGTTTTAAAATTTGACTAAGTGTTGAGACATCACAGAGGTAATTAGGTATGGTGGTTCGATGGGTATGGTGGAAAGATAACATAAAAGCCCACGGAGCACAATGAAATTTAGAAATTTGACTAAGTATGAGGAATCGGTTGGACTAAGGGGTCACAGTCATGGAAAAATGGATCATGCGAATGCTTTAGAATTGTGGCAGAATGTTTGAAATTTTTTCTAATTATGGGTGTGAAATGAGAGTGACAAAATGCAAAGGTGTATTTTGGAGGCCGTGGAACTTTGGACTAAGGAAAATATGTGTTGTGAACCCACGAGGGAGGAGAACAAAAGAAAACACAAGAGGGAGGAGAACAAAAGACTTAACATACATGAGGATCAACAATTGGCTCCAACTTTGGGACAATAACCCCCAGTGGGTTACTGAGAATCCAAAATATTGATCATTGGGATATGGAATTAGTAAAAAAAAACAAAGAAAAGACTTTAGGAAATATGTAGAGTAAAAGAAAACAAAACTATGTATAGGTGGTGATTGAGAAATTTTAAAAGAAAAAACTTTTAAGGTGTTTCCGATTTAATGGAAACATCTGAACTGTTCCTTTCATGTCTTTCAAAAGATAAGAGTTGTACCCAAGCACGTTTTCAATCATATAAGGGACGATCCAAAGTGCTTCAAACTTTGTATGCAAAGACTATTTTTTTTTTATTCCAAAATAACACCAAAATGTCTTTTGATAGTCAGATGTCGTTGACTCATTTTTCTTAACGCCTCGCTTCATTGTTCTTCCAAATGCATCAATTTATCATATCTTCTTTGTAAATGAGAAACTTGTTCTATATCTTCTATGTTCACAACATAAGTCAAGGAATTTAATTCTAAATGAATCAACATCTTTGCTTATTTTCCATATACCAATGTGTATGGTGATAACCACATGCTGTCTTTTGGTGTAATTCTGCTATCCCATAATGCATCAGTCAAATTTACATGCCAATTCCTCTGATTCAAAATGATTGTATTTTTAAGAATTTGGATCAATGTTTTGTTTGTAGACATAGCCAAGCCATTACCCTGGGGATAATAATTTGATTACTGACCCATGATGATACCATAATCCCCACAAAACTTTGTGATTTTTGAACCTATGAAAATTGATCCATTATCAATTATGAGTTTTTCTGGAACTCCAAATCTTGACAAAATATCATCTTTGAGGAAAGTTATGAGTTCTTTAGAATCAACCTTTTTTAGAGCTACTGCTTCTTTCCATTTGGTGAAATAATCGTTTGCAGTGACAATATATGGGTGACCTTTGTTGGACTTTGGATTGATTGGATCAATGACATCTAATCCCTATTGTGTGAATAATTCTTCAATCGTTATGGGTTGTAATGGAATTGATTCTTTTTTCATCTTTCTTGAAAAGTTTTGACAAGCGATGCATTTTCTTATCATTAAGAATATTTGAATATGGAAGGCCAATAATAACCTACTCTCATGATTCTATGTGTAGTTCTTGTTGGTGCAAAATTTCCTCCCCAAATTCCTTCATGAAACTCTTGTAGGACCCTTTGAGCTTTTGTGGAATCTATACATCTCAATAACATTCCATCAAAATTTCTCCGAAACAAGACTTCAATAACTAGCACATAATGATTGGCCTTCATCTTTAATGATTTTCTTTCTTTCAAGGTCATACCAATGGGAAACATAACATATTGCAAATAAAAGATAATGTTTTTGTACCATTTTGATGTTGACAATGATGACTCTTGTGATATGGGTACACCTGCACTTACTGCATCAATTCCTATCATTAATTTTCATAACCCTTGTCCTTTGACCGCATTTAAAGGCTTGATATTGATATCATATTCTTGAATTTTTGCAAGCCAATTTTCCCATTTTCCTTCTCTTCATTGGTGATTCAATAAATATTTACTAGAGATGTTGGGACATAATCTATGACATGAGATGATAAAATGTATGTCTAGAAATGTGATACCACTTTGACTAGAGAGAGAGCCCACTTTTCTATCTTTGAATATATTAATTCATAATCATGCAATGTTTTGCTAATAAAGTTGATTGCTAATTATTCTCCCTTTGCATTCCTTTGTGTCAAGATGGAGGCGATGATTTCTTCTCAGGTGAAAGAATATATTATGAAATCCTTATTGAAATGCGGGATAACAAGGACTAGAGCAGTAGTGATTGCATGTTTGATTCTAGTGAATGTTGCTCGAATTTCTTGAGTCCACTCAAATTTTGGTCCTTTTTAAATAATACATTGATAGGATTCACAATTGTTGCATAGTCCAAGAAAAATCTTCATACAAATTTTATCTTTCCAAAGAAAGATTGTACCCCTTTCTTAGATGTTGGAGGATTTAGATCATTAATTTCCTTGATTCTTTATGGATATATATATATATATATATATATTCCTTCCTTACTAACTATATGTCCCAAGAGTTTCCCTTCTGATACTGCAAACATACATTTCTTAGGATTCAAATATATACCATACAATTTGCAATGTTCAAAGACTTATCTTAAATGTTTGATATGCTCTTCTCTTATTTTGGAATGAATAGTCAAATCATCTTGATAATCAGCCATGGATTTCCCAATCAAATCTTTGAAAGCATGATCCATTGCCCTATGAAAGGTTGCACCTACTTTTTTTTTAACCAAAAGGCATGTGAGCATAAGAATATGTATCCCATGGTTTGACAAAAGCAGTCTTTGGCCTATCTTCCTTTGCAACTAGCACTTGGTTATACCCTGAAAAACCATCAAGGCTGAACCAATAAATTGTTGCATCAACATCTCCATATTTGGGATTGGTTAATTACCTTTGATTCTAGCTTTGTTTAGATACTTGAAGTCGACATAAAGATGAATTTACCCACTCTTCTTTATGTCTATCACAAGATTTGAGAGACACTATGAATGTCTGATAAAAAAAATTATTCCAACCTTCTTTAACTTCTCCAATTCCATTTTTACTAAAGGCTTCAACTTAGGATTAATTAATCTTAGCTTTTTCCTGGCATGCTTCACTCCTTTAAGTAGTATGATATGATGAAAAATGGATTTATCATAGTCTTTCAAACCATCATAAGTCCAAGCAAAAATATCATGGAATTCTTTGAATAAAGAAGTATATTGATCATTCTCTTTTTTTTTACAATTGGTACCAAGATTTATATACTTGGGAGAATCATGAGTAACGATATTTATATTTTGTGTTTCTTGGACATTCCTGATAGATACTTATTTTCTTAGATCCAGGATATTTGTTTGATCATCCCTTATGAAAAGGGACTCATAACTAATACAATGTCTTGAAACATATACATGAGTTTGTTCATCAATTATTTCAGTAGAGTTATTTGAATCAACGAAAAAATCAATAACTCGTTCATCATTTTCAAAGACTTGAAGATAGTTTTGATTGTCATGTATTGAAGGTATGGAAATTCTTTTAACATATAATGTATTTTGACTTTGGGAATAATTTGGGTTGAAGAGTGATGCAACAGATTCCAATGAATCAAACTTTTGATTCTTATCTCTAGGAATAAAAGAGATGTTGAATGCATTGAAAGAATCCATGAGTTCACATACTCTTTTTGCATAGTATTTTAGCTTCTCTTTCTTGATTCTAGACCTTTTCTTGATGTGGTTTATGACCAATTATGAGTCGCTAATTACTACCATATTTTCTACTTTCATCTGGAGTGCAAGAGTCATTCCTTGTATTAGTGCTTTATACTCTACTTCGTTGTTAGTACATGGAAACTCTAGTCTGATTTCATGTGGATATATACTTGATTCAGGAATTTTGAAAATGATCCCTACTCCACTTTCACATTTAGAACATGCACCATTGAATGACCTCTTCCAGAATCCTTGAAAACAATTTTATTTCTCTTTCTTTAGAGGATTGAGTTGTTTTGGACCGAGAACAACATAATTTTCGATTCCAACATCAATATTATCTTCCATTACTTCATTCTCTTTCTTTATGAATGATTTTAGCCTCCTAGTTTCTAGAGGGACTCTGACCATCATTCCATCTTTGTTTGGAAGCATCATACAACTTATGTCATTCATAATGTATCCTCCAATAATATAACTCCATTCTCTCCCTAAAACAACACCATATGCAGGAGGTAAATCCAAAACAACAATAGTAAAGACTGTGGTGATATGAGAAGATGTAATTATCCGTGCACAAAAGTCTTTTATCTCGCCATAAGATGGGACTTTTCTTGAGTCAATTTCATATATACTTTCCCTGGCTTCATAATACTTGGTACATCCCATTCCTAGTTCCTCCATAACTGATAAAGGCATAATGTTGTTGGTTTCTCCACTATCAACCAAAAAGTTGTGCAATACTACATCATGATTTTCTATAGTAATGTAGAATGGGAGAACTTTACCTCTTGGTCTAGTTGATGAAAATTTTTGTTGTTTCTTGAAATTCATAACAACACCTTCTATTCTTGTTTTTGAATAGTCAAGTATCTTTAAAATATTTTCC
>SNQJ01S0117603.1:987-17514 GCA_010110895.2 Picea sitchensis
TTTTTTTGTTGTGGCATGATATCCTGGGTTAGTCACGGAGGGTGCCAGGTCATTCCCAGATTCTGCTTTTAAACCCCCCTTGTTTTTATTTGTCCTTTATCACCACCTCAGTTCCTGAGTAATGTTAAGGTAGCTGTAAGTTTACTGGGACGGTCTCATTGCCCTTTTATCTATTGATGAATAATGGAGATTATCCAAAGCATTTGTCTTGAGCGATCTCTTGAGCGATTCGGTTTGGGCGCACCCTTCTCTGAGGAAATTCTCCACCTGTGCGTTCCTACCTGAGCGTAGGCCCTTCCGGAGCATTTTCACCTTGAGCGTTGCTCTGTGCGCCATTTTCCTTGACGCGACAGTCTGAACTCCCCTCTTGCATCGGATTTCTTAACAGGATATAGGCCCATGATGGGTGGCTCTCATTTCGTGCGCCCTCTAGCTGTCCAACGCCCCCTTGGATCGCTGAAAACTCAGGAGATGTGTCTCAACTTCCCACGAATTTCCTTCCTTGATTTTCCAGCGTATGCTGAAAGGGAAACCTCTCACGGCTGTAATATTTATATTGCAGGGTTGCAGAGTGGGTGGTACCTGCGTAGACGCTGCAGACAGTTGATGCACTGGTTTTTGAGTCATTGTCTCCAGGATGGTAATGGGCAGAACGTTTTAGGCGACCGTAGAAAGCTAGAATTTATTTAAGCATTAAACTGATTGACGGACTGAGATGACACTGGGGTGGTAGTAAATCCCTATGGACGATAGGAATTGATGAATGACAGTTCTTAGAGCGTCTCTTTAACCAACTGTATTTGATTGGTTAGTTGGAAACATGGTGTTAAATTTGGTTCCAGCCCTACCTTCGTTGCGACCTGGACTGTGTGTCTGGCAGCTGGTTACTCTCCATCGTTTAGTTTTTAAATTCTTGAACCTTCAATCTTCTGACAACCTTAAGGCGACTTCCAGTTACAGGGCGGGAATAGTTTACAGCTTTTGGGGTTGTTCGTAAATGAAATAATTCTTTCTCTCTGTTCCCTCAAAATATAGATATTTTACATGCTATTTAATTATGATTGGTCTGGTAATATATGCGTAATCGGGAGTTATAAGTTCATCGTAAGATATACTTAGTTACTGCACTCATTATTAGGTTAATGTTGGTGTTAGTCTAAGGATTGCGTTAATGATTTTAGAATGTGGAGTTGATTGATTTAGGGTTAGAGTTTAAATGTTAGTTGTTGCTTTAATTGATAAAATTACAGCTGTTCATTATTTGATTATGATTAATGATATTTGTCATTAATAATTAGACTAGATTCATTTAATCTCCGGATCTATTATGAATTGGAGAATCAAAATTAATTAAGATATAACCTTTTTTTTATATCTTTAAATTTATGATGGATCTATACTACTTATTGTTGATATATATAACATTTAGATTTAATTCGGATTGAATTTAGTTTGAATTACTGAAAACACCTTTCCTATACCGCATTAAAGTGAATATAAAAGTTGATGTACCTAATGTACTTAGATGATTAAATAGTTAGTCAATTTGCTAAGTCTTTATAATATAATTGTAATAATGGTAGCTTTTATGGTGATGTCATTGTAGTTTTATTATGAAATAGTTAGTTAATTTGCAAAGTCCTTATATTACAAAATGTAATGATGCTAGCTTTTATGGTGATGTCATGGTAATTATTATTTCTGAAATAGTAAGAGTAATGTTTTCCCATATAATGTAGAGGGTAAAGTTAGTGTTAGAAATCATATAAAAGTAATGTCAATATTATTCTATCTGAAATGTTATGTTAATGAAAGATAATTTTGATGGAACGTCAGGAATCACAATGTAATGAAATTGTAAGTGAAGTGCTAATGTAATGTACTGGGATGTATTGAAATGAAATGGAGTGTTATTGTAAGGTAATGCATTTTAATGTAACGTTAAGGTAAAGTGGTGTAATGTTTTATGTAAGGTAAGATGATTATGATTATTGCAAGCCATTGTGATATAAAAGGTATTATGGGCATCATTTCATGGTGACGCTATTATCCTTTTCACTGTTAGCGATAACATACAATTGTAATGTCCTTGAACTAAGTAAAATTGAGATTTTATGACTTAATAAATGGGGGATTGAGATTAATTGGATTTACCTTATGCTAAAGGTACTCGTTGGTTAATGAAGTTAAATGGAGTAATTGGTCTGTAATCAATCACAATTGATTCATATACAATACATTGTTTTATTTTGGTTGGTTGTTATCTGAGTCCTTTGGCCTTGCGCCTTCCGTAGAGGACGTGGTTGCTCATTTACTTATTGATGTGCTTGACTATGGTAATTTCATTGCATGGTATGCTTGTGTTGGGCGGGATGTAGACACCTCCTGGTAGTCTAGGATAAAGGTCGGTGTGTGTGGTTATTCTTGTGTAAAGAATCTGGTGCCGTATCAAGAGTCTCGGGCCCTCTAAAGGTAGGGTTTCCACTCTTGCGACACACCTGACGGAGATTTCTAGTTTCTGCCTGAGCAGACGGCCATGAGCCTATCTGACCTTCTCTCTCTCTGGAGCAGAGAACTAAGATTAAACGCCCTGCTTTCCTGTGCAGAAATAGTAAAATCCACTACTATGGATTCTTCCTTTTGTGTTCATACCGTGCATAACCCAGTATGTCGTTAATGCTTGCAGTTATTTGTTGTGCGCCTTATGTCTATGGTCATTTATTTCTTGCAGTCACCTGTTGTGCGTCTTAAGACTTCTTATTGTGATCCTCGTGGGTGCGTCTTGTTAGTCGTCGGGGGGGGCATCGTAGAGTCCAGTGTGTCGGGTTCTTTTTACACGAGTGCACACACCTTAAACACCCAAAAAAAAAAAGGACAAAAATAAAAATAAAAAAATTGCACCTATTATCAGAGTTGTTGTCGTAACGAGGAGGTCATTACAGAGATATTTATCAAATACTTACCCAGAAAAGAGACCTATATTAGGTCATTACGTAGATATTTATCAAATAATTTCTACCTTAAAAGAGACCTATATTTGCAAGAAAGACAAAAGCATAATTCCGTGGGGAGCAATGGTCATTGTGGGAGAAGGGTTCATGTATCTCAATACATGAAAGTGATATCCCTTGTTCAAAAAGGGGAGAGATTATTCAAAGGAAGTTCAAAGACATTCATTGTGAGCAATCCTAAGGAGAGTTCAAGCAAGGGGAGCAACCCCAAGATGAGAACAACCCTTGCCATTGATGTCGGGGAGAGTTAATCACATTGATGTGATTTTCGATGTTTATTGATGGGAGAGATATTCACATTGACTATTGATGTAGAGCATGTCAGATCTACATGTTGACATCAATAATTGGTAATTGTTGTTGACATCAATTTTGCACATACATCAATGCCAGAGGGGGATATTGGATCATGTTGTCTTTGATGCCAATGGCCTACTTGATTAATGTCAAGTGATTTGATTGATGTCAAAGGATTAATTTTTGATCGGGATGATTGATGTAATATAATATGTATTGTCCTGATGAGAATGTATAGATGAAGATGCCGGATCAATGAGTTGTCATTGATACGATGAAGATGGATCGATGTGGTTTACTTGGTATATGATGCATTGTTGGAAAATGTGGCGAATGATCTATTGTCTTATCATGATCAGATAAGGTGCAATAAAATGGATGAACTCCAAAGTGGTTCATTATAAGGAAATCCCCTCACCGAAGATCGCTTAGGATTGATTTATCTTAGAAGAATGGTTGAGGACCCATGCTTGCGTGTGGAATAACAAGATGAAGATCAAGGAAATTGTTGGTGAAACTATCCCACATGGATAGTGCTTGTCATGCCATTTGGTGGTATGTAATGTCACATAACTCTTCATGGTTTGAGAGTTGGTGGCCTTTACTAAGATGAAGGACCCCTGCTGAAGGCATTCCCCAAGGTCAAAGAAGTCAAAGTGGACCTTAAAGAACAAGTCATTATTTAAATGATAAAGCAAAGTGGCAAAGTCAAAGTGGGATTATTTAAATAATAAAGAGAAGTGACAAAACCAAGAAATGATAAAGCAAGGTGACAAAATCAAGAATGAATATTTATGGGAAAGTGGTTAACCCTAAAACAAGGAAAATAGGTTAAATGACATAAAAATGGATTAATATTTTTAACCATAAATTAAAGGACAAATTCAAGGTGGATTATTTAAATAATCAAGAGAAGTGGACAAAAATCAAGAAATGATAAAGTAAGGTGACAAAATCAAGAAGGAACATTTAAATGATAAAAGTATTGAGAACTTCTTTCTATTTATGGAAAGTGGTTAACCCCTAAAATAAGGAAAATATAAGGACCTAGAAATGGGTTAAGGACCCAAATTGGCTAAGGGACCTAGAGGATGAAAGTATAAATAAGATAGCGATGGTCTCTTATAGATAATCCTTTGTGGATCAGTGGAGAGCTTCTTGTGATAATATCTTTGAGTATTGATGGAGAGCTTCTTTGTGAGAGCTTGAGCATTTGGTGTGGAACACTTGAGTATATTACCATCTATAGGTGACCTAGGTAAACTGGGCATATCTAAGCCAAAATTATGAGGAAAAGGGATGAAAAGAAGGTCAAATGCAAGGAAGGATAAATTCTTTGATGGTGCTTTCTAAGGTATGTTATTTTATAGGTCATCTCACAATTTTTTTTTTTTTTTTTTTCTATAATGATCTAGATCCTAAAATGGCTATGCAAGTGAGAAAAACATATCCAAGTATCTTCTCGGTTAAAAATTAAGATTGTATCGTTGTATTTTGGGAGTTACACCCTGAAAATAGCTTGTGGCCACCTCAAACTAGTCAAAATCGTGTTTTAAAAACATCATAACTTCTTCATAAAAGATCCAAATTTAGTGAGACAATTTTCGGTTAAGGTACAGTCCGTTGTACGCTTTTAATAGTTTTAGATCACCTATTAAATATTTTGTGCGTGGCACACTCTACAAAGGTCGCCTCTAGTCAATCCGTAATTCAAGAAGGTATGCCATTTTTCTATAACCTCCTTTCTAAGAGGTTCCAAGTAGTGCTACTTCGAGGAATTTTATATGTCAAACCTGGGAAGAACATTTTATATCGGGCTTTCAACATTTATTCATTACAGGTACAAAGTTAAGGATTATTTCAACTTAGGGTTGTTGACTAATCCAAAACTACCAAGGGCCGAGACAAGCAGATGATGAGTTGGCACATACAAGAGGTATATTGATGATTTGCACATATTGATGAGTAGTTGAAACATGATTGGTATACACTTGGTACATGGTTTGATGCACTTGTTTATGGTACGTGCTGATTACAGGTTGTCGGCACTGCTGGCATGGTCGATGCCTTGCTTCTATGGTACTGCATTGATATCTATTGAGTAACGTTTCCTCATTTTAGTTGGTGCTAAGAATGTAAGTCGAGTCTTGCATAAAGAGTTGATGCTCAGATAGTTGTACTTTATTCATTTGTTGCTAAAAAACCTCTGGATTAAAGTCCATAATAAAAGAAAAATGGTACATACATCTTGTGTTCCTTGTGTTCCCTTTGTGGAGATGATTTGTTGATGATAGTACCATATATGTTGTTGATATGTATCCACATCTAACTAATTATAAATGAAAAAAATGAGCAATGAGTACCAACAAGCTAACTAACAATGAGTTTTGTGTAAGAGGGAAGCTGGGAAAAAAGATCCCCACAATCATCTTCACCCCCTCTAAGAAACAATTGGTATTAGAGCTGGCCTTCACTACATGCTTTAACAAGCTTGAAGGATATCCATACAAAATGGATGATGAAACACCAATAATTGATGAGGAAAACTATTCACTTGGAGAATAGAGATGAGAGTGTATTTGAAGACAATTGGAGGAGTTATTTGGAAGGCATCCATTTGTAGGACTGCTCTCATTGAAGAACAAGTCAAAGTTTGTACCAAAGGGAAGGAAAGAAGAATGATGCATCATTCATGCCAAGACCATTCTTAGCCCACTTTCAAGCCCTATCAGTATATACACAATGCACTTCTGCCAAGTATATATTGCTAAAGCTAGAGGATACATATGAAGAAAATAAAGAAGATGTTGAAGACCACTCTGACAAGATTATCAAAGGTAAAGAATCTCTAACTCTTGATTGTACATGATGATTTTGAAGGAATTTCTAAATATAAGGAAAAAGAATCCGCGTGATGATGTCGGGTAAGAAGGAATATGGTTTGAAGATACTTCAACTAAGGTAAAGAATCTCCAAAGGCTCTTTTGATTCATTTGATTCAAAATGTGATGATGTTGAATTCCTTCTCAAGTGAAGAAGACACTGCAAAATAGTTTGTGTAAAGTTTGATGATAGTTATCCCATGGAAAGAATAGAAGAAAATCTATTAGAACTTCAAAAGGAAACTTAAGAGGGTTTATATAGATATAGAAGTGATCATTTTGTATACACACTATAACCATCTTTCTGATAACACTCAAAAAGTTTCTTAAGAGGAGTCAAAGGCACATCTTGATGTTAAAGGAAATGCCCAAAGAGAGAAATAAGACTCCAACTAGAAGAAAAGGAAGAAGAAATCACAAGACTAAAGAATGAAAAAGAAAATGAAAAAGAAAAAAAAAAAAAAAAAAAAGTTTTGAAACTATTGTTCATCTCAAGACCCAAATTGAAGAAGCCAAAAGAATAGAGGAACCATTGAAGATTAAAATAAATGAAAAAGGAAGGGTCATGTTGTAAGTTAGAAGCTGAAATTTTTGACCTGAGAAATAAAGCGGTGGAAAGTCAAACAAATTCTTGAATAGCTCACAAATCTTGATGAGATCTTGGAAAGTCAAAGATCGCCATGTGATAAATCAAGTCTTGATTAAGGAGAAGATACACATGCTAAGGAAAGTACCTCAAAGAAGCATGAGGTAAATCCATCAAAGAAGGAAGACAATGTTGCAAAGAAACCACTCCACACAAGGCAAAAGAAAATTTCCAAAAGAACAAAGCAAAGAAGACATCAAAGAATTTATTCTGGGACACAAAAAGAAAAGGTATGAAAAGATTTTTCATGGGCATTGTTTATTCATGTAATGAATATGGTCACAAAGCTTCTTTGAATGTAGATCTTATGGAAGTAGATATAATGGAAGATTTTATAACACCATGAGGTGTTGGAGATGCGATCAAGTAGGACACATTTTCGTTTTCACCGTAACACTAAGGAGATGCCAATTGTAGTGGATTTTGGCCACAACCGGCGAGATTTGGGAACACAAGAAGAAAGTCCATGATGAGAACTTCAAATAGCATGGCTGAAAGAAGGAACAAGGAAGGAGCATTACATTTAAAAGATGGATGCCTCAGAGCTCAAGTTCCTCGAGGAGCGTGGACATCTACAAAATGGGTGAAAAGACAGAGCGTACCATATCGAACAAAGATTGAAGTGGTTCAAATGTGCCATTTACTAAGGCATACACATGTAACAGTGGTGACCATCACGCGGTCCACTGCTCTCGACCTTGAATAGGTCGTGACATTACGCACTCGCCAGGAAACAAAGCCGCATGTCTATTGTAGCCTTGGAGAAAAGGTCAACGACATGGCTTGGAGTTTGATGTGATGGTATAAATCAGATCAAGTAGGTCCGACATTGTTTAATATGTCTCCACCTATTGTGGTTTTCATGGTCAGTTAGATCATGCAAGCTTATGATATAAAATAAATATTGAATGCATGTTACTAACCCATGAGTATCATTTGATACCGATCCTGCTGGAGTACATGATCGGTGTAATTCTTTTGAAGTTTCATTGATATATATTATGACGTATTATTGGAAGCATATGTATTGTTGGATATCATGGTGCATGCATTTTCATGTGGATGTGCTACACATTGAGACATTACGTGTAGATTGATAGTCATGTTGTACATCACTGGGGAATCTTAGCTTACTGACGCATATTGATATATTTGTTTGGTGCAAGTAATGATGTATGATGGCACACCCATGGATGGTATTTGTTTAGCATATTGATAGATGCACATTGTTTGACATGTTGGTAGATGCACATGTTGTCATATTGGTAGATGCACATGTTGGCATATGGTAATACATTTTCATGGATGATATCTTTTGGCACATTGCATGATTTTGATGTATATGGTTGATGTACATGGGTGTTGTGTATGGTGGGTACATTTTGGTACATGACAAAAAAAATTTGGTGGATATATATTGTTCATGATTCTCATTTTGATTGATGACATATCTTTTGTTTCATGATGTATGGTATGGCATTAATTTGATGATGAACAAAGTCCAAGGATCAGCTACATGGTGCGGCATTGTTCATATTGTAGAGTAGACAAGATAGTGGGATACATACCCTTAGGGGGGAGCCATTCTCTTCCCATGATTCTAGGAGGAGATATTTATCAAATACATACCTAGAAAAAGAGACCTATATTTGAAGAAAGAGCACAAAAGCATAACCTGTGGGGAGAAATGGTCACAGAGGGAGTAAGGTTTTGATGTATCTTTAGCATTACATCGAGTGATATCCCTTGTTCAAAAGGGGAGAGATTATTCAGAGGGGAAGTTCAAAGGCATTCGTGGGAGCAGCTCCAAGGAGAGTTCAAGAAGGGGAGTTAAACCCCAAGATGGAACGGCCCTCACATTGGATGTCAAGGGGAGAGTTAATCACATCAGATGTGATTGATGTTTATTGATGGGGAGATAGTCATTACTGGACTATTGATGTAGAGCATGTCAGATCTACAAGGTTGACATCAAAAATTATAATTGGTGTTGACATCGACGTTGGTATTGCCATCAATGCCAAAGGGGAGATTGTTGAACAAGGTTCTTTGATGCCAATGGTTTGATTGATTGATGTCATTGATTGATGTCATGATTGATTGATGTCAAAGGATTGATTGATTGATGATTGATATAATATAATATGTATTGTCCTTGATGAGAATGCATAGATGAAGATGGATCAATGAGCTGTCACTGACATGATGAAGATGGATCGATTTTGTTCCATTGGTATATGGTGCATTGTTGGAAAAAATGTATGGATGACCTTATTGTCTTATCATGATTGATAAGGTGTACAAACGATGAAAATCCAAAGTGGTCCCCTATGGTGAAAGCCCCTATGGAAGACGCCTCGATGTGGAATTATCCTAGAAGAATGGTTGAGGACCCATGCATGTGGAATAACGAGATGAAGATCACAACATGAGAAACTATCCTAGATGGATAGTGCTTCTGTCATGCCATCGGTGGTATTTGTAATGTCACATAACTCCTCATGGTATGAGAGCAATTTAAGATGAAGGACTCTCATTACGAAGGCTTGAAGCCCTGTCAAAATAAAAGTGACCTAGAAAGAAGAAGTCATTATTTAAATGATAAAGTAAAGGACAAAGTCAAGGATTATTTAAATAATAAAGAGAAGTGAAAAACTCAAGAAATGATGTTACAGACAAAAATCAAGAAGGAATATTTATGGAAAGTATAACCCTAAAAAATAAGGAAATAGGTTAAGGACCTAGAAATGGCTACTATTATTCTTCAATGATAAATAAAGGACAAATTCAAGGGTGGACACGAAATAATCAATATAAGTGACAAAATCCTAAGAAACATGCTAAGGCGGGATGCAACTGGCTAGAAGGAATATTTAAATGATAAATTATTGGAGAACTCTTCTATTTCATGGAAAGTGGTTAACCCTAAAATAAGAAAATAGGTTAAGGGACCTAGAAATGGGTTAAGGACCTTAGAGGGTGAAAGCATAAATAATATAGAAATGGTCCTTGTAGATCATCATTTTTGTGATCAATGGATAGTTTCTTGTGAGAATATCTTTGGAGTATTGATGGAGAGCCTGAGCATTTTCGGGTGGAACACTTGCTATTATGGAATATCTATAGGTGAATGAGGAAAACTGCTGATATATATAACAAAAAATTCGAGGAAAGTGAAGAAAAAGAAGGTCGAAATTCAAGAAAGTATAAATTCTTTTGAAGGTTCTTTCAAAGGTATGTTATTTAATAAACACCTCACCATTTTTCGCTATAACTTTTTATATAATTATTCAGATATTGAAACTACTATGCAAGTGAGAAACATATCCAAGTATCCTCAGGTATAAAAATTCATCTTGTGGGTCGCTATATTTTTGGGGAGTTACACCCGTGGGAAAATAGGGTTTGTGGCCGACCTCAAACTAGTCAAAATCGGGTAGTTTCTGCAAACATCATATAACTTCTTCATAACGGATCCAAATTCGATGACTAAATGTACCTTTTAGAGAACAGCCTATATTAATTCTTTTAATATTGTTCAGGATCAATTCATCAAATATTTTGTGCGTGTGGCATGCTCTATAAGGTCGCTATCTAGAATAATCCAGACTCAAATAAGGTATGCCATTTTTAGCTATAACTCCCTTTATGAGAGGTTACATGAAGTGCCAATCTGAAGGAATTTCATAAAACAAACTCAAGAACATTGTATATCAGCTTCAGATCTTTATTCACATGTACAAAGTTATGATTATTTCTGTTAGGTTGTCACGAATCCAAAACTAGCAATTGTTGAGACAAGCAATTGATGAGCTGGCACATACATGAGGTGTATAGTTTGCGATGTTGGTACATATTGATGAGTCATTGTTGATGAGTATTTGACATGATTGGTATATAATTTGTACATGGTTGTAGTAATTTGTTTATGGTACAAAGTTGATTACAGTTGTTTGGCACAGTTGGTAATGGTTGATGCTCTTGTTTATGGTACATACTGATATCTATTGAGGAATGTTGCCTCATCGCTTGGTACGGTGAATGTGCCGAGTTCCTGCATATGATCCGGTGCTTCCAGAGTTGTACCCTATTCAATTGTTGCTGAAAAATTCCCGCATTGAAGTCCATAATAAAAAGAAAAATTGTACATACATCTTGTAGTCCTTGTGGAGATGATTTGTTGATGTTATATCGATGATATATGTTGATGATATACGTTGCTGATATGTATTCAAATCTAACTGATTATTAATGACAACAATGAGTAATGAGTAAAGGTCAAATGCTAACTAATGAGTTTGTGTAAGAGGGAAGTTTTGGGAAAAAGATCCCCACACCTATCTCACCCCCTCTAAGTGTGGTAGGTGTGTCCAACAATTGGTAATGAGAGGGCCTCTACCACATTCTTAACAACAAGATTGAAGGAGATCCATAGACAATAATAAATGGATGATGAAATACCAATCCTTGATGAGGAAAACTATTCACTTGGAGAATATAGATGAGAGTGTATTTGAAGACAATGAGAGCAGCTATTTGGAAGGTAGCCATTGTGATCGGCCCGCTGAAGAACAAGTCAAAGTTTGAAACTTCAAAGGGAAAGGAAGAAAATATGATTATCACAAGACCATTCTTAGTGGAATTTCAAGCCCCTATCAAAGAGAGCATGGACAATGCACTTCGCCAAGGATCTATGGCTAAAGCTAGAGGATACATGTCAAGAAAAGAAAGAAGATGTTGAATACCACCCATCAAGATTATCAAAGGTAAAGAATCTCTAACTCTTTGATTGCATATGTGATGATTTTGAAGGAATTTCAAATAAAGGAAAGAATCATGTGATAATGTTGGCAAGAAGGAATATATTGAAGATACTCTCCAAACTTAAGGTAAAGAATCTCCAAAGACTCCTCGATTGCATTGATTCAAATGTGATGATGTTGGAATTTTCTAAGTGAAGAGATGATCTAGAAACAATTTATTAAATTTTGATGATAGTTATCCCAATGGAAAGAACATAAGAAAGTCTATTAGAACTCAAAAGGAAATTGAAGAGGGTTTATATAGATATAGAAGTGATCATTTTATACACACTATAACTATCTTCGAATAACACTAAAACATTTTAGGAGGAGTCAAAGGTACATCTTTGATGTTAAAGGAAATGCCTGGCGAGAGGAATAAGACTCCAACTAGAAAAGGAAGACAAAATCACAAGACTAAAGAATGAAAAATAAGATATGAATGTAGATGATGATGAGATTAGAAAAAGTTTTGAACCATTGTTCATCTCAAGACCCAAAATCTGAAGAAGAAAAAAGAATAGAGGAAATATTGAAGATTAAAATAAATGAAAAGGAAGGGTCATGTTGTAAGTTAGAAGATGAAATTGTTGACCTTTAGAAAGAAGGTGGAAAAGTCAAACAATTCTTGAATAGCTCATGAATCTTGGATGAGATCTTGAAATTCAAAGATCATCATGTGATAAATCAAGTCTTGGATTAAAGGGAAAGATACACATGTTTAAGAAAAGCACCCTCAAAGAAGCATGAGGTAAATCCATCAAAGAAGGAAGAAAAATGTTGCAAAGAAACCATCTTTACACAAGGTAAAGAAAATTTCAAAGAACAAAGCAAGGAAGACATCAAGAATCTATTCTGGGACACCAAAGCAAAGGCATGAAAGTATTTTTCTGGCATTGTTATTCATGTAATGGATATGGTCACAAAGCTTTTGAATGTAGATCTTATGAAAGGAGATATAATTAAGATTTTTATAACACCATGAGGTGTTGGAGATGTGATCACACGACACATTGTTGTTCACCATAACACCATGAGATGCTATAGCCAGGAAGTGGATTTACACAAACCCAAGGAGTGTTGGAACACAAGAAGAAATTCCATGATGAGAACTTTAACAGCATGGCTAGAAGAAGGAAATGAAGTAAGAAAGGAGACATATTTGAAAATAAGGATACCTGGTCAAGTTCTAAGGAGCAGAACATCTATAGAAGTGGGCAAAGAAGACAGAAAATTAGATCTAATGAAAGATTGAAGGGAAGTTCAAATGTGCCATTTACTACAAGTAACACACTGCACAAGCAGATAGCCACATGTCCACGCTGCTCGACCTTGAATAGGTCACGCATAATAATAACGCCAGGTAGCACGCATGTCACTTGTAAAAGCCTTGGGAAAGGCACGCACAGCGGATTGGATTGATGATGGTATAACCTCAGACCGCAGAGTCCTATTACTGTTTATCGCGTGTTCCTCGGTTAATCGCTTTGTTGTAGTATTCTCATGGTCTCTGCCAGATCACGCAAGTTTGGCGATACATAAAACAAATCGTGGGTGTGCATGGCACCAACCCATGAGCATGGTTTTATGTTGATCCGTTGGAGTACATGACCGGCAATTTTGAAGTTTCATTGATATATCTTATGATGTATTATTGCTTTATGGTATTGCTTGGATATCATGGTGCATGCATTTTCATGTGGATGGGCTACACATTGAGACACATAGATTGATAGTCATGTTGTACATAATTGTGGAATCTTTATCTCATTGATGAATGGTTGGTATGACCCTGCTTGGTGCAAGTAATGATGTATGATGGTACACTCATGGATGGTATTTAGCATATTGATAGATGCACATTGTTTGGCATTTTGCTAGATGCACATGTTGGCATTTCATAGATGCACATGTTGGCATATGGTGGATACATCATGGATGATATATTTTACATTGTTGATGCACATGGTTGATGTACATGGGTGTTGTTGTGCATGGTGGGTACATTTTGGTACATGTTGTAATTTTGGTGGATATATTGTTCATGACTTTCATTTCATTGATGACATATCTTTGTTTCATGATGTATGGTATGACACAAGTTTGATGCATGAACAGTCCAAGGATCGCCATATGGTAGCATATTGTTCATATTGGGCAGAATATAGGGGAGACATACCTTTAGAGTCATTCTTCTTCCCATGAATCTAGGATGAGATATTTATCAAATACATGTTCCAGAAAAGAGACCTATATTTGAAGGTTTTACAAAACATAATTCCAAGGGAAGCAATGGTCACAAGGGAAGATAACCATGTATCTTCAAAGATTACTTCGATTGATATCCCTTTGTCTGCAAGGGGAGATTATTCAGAGGGGAAGTTCAAAGGTATTCCGCATTGTGGGGAGCAGTCATGAGAGTTCAAGTAAGTGGAGCAGCCCTAAGATGAGAATGGCCATTTGCCATTGATGTCATGGAGAGAATTAATCACATTGATGTGATTGATGTTTATTGATGGGGAGAGATAGTCACATTGACTATTGATGTAGAGCATGCCTTATCTACATGTTGACATCAATAATTGTACTAAAAGTTGACATCAATGTTGGTATTTCCATCAATGCCAAAGGGAGATCAATGGATCATGTTGTCTTTGATGCCAATGGTTTGATTGATTGGATGTCAAGTGATTGATTGATGTCAAAGATTGATTGATTTCTGATGATTGATGTAATATAATATGCATTGGCCTTGATGAGAATGCATAGATGAAGATGGGATCAGCCTTGTTGTCATTGATACATGATGAAGATGGATCAATGTGGTTTCATTGGTATATGATGCATTGTTGGAAAATGTATAGATGACTCATTATTGTCTTATCATGATTGGATAAGGTGACAAAATCGATGAACTTCAAAGTGGTCCCCTCATGGCATAGATTTAAGCATGGCCCTCACATGAAGACGCTTTGTGGATTGAGTTATCCTAGAAGAATGGTTAAGGGACCCATGCTTGTTTGCTGTGGAAGCCACCCAGATGAAGATCAAGGAAATTGTTGTGAAACTATCCTAGATGGATAGTGTTTGTCGCTACTTCGTGGTATTGGAATGTCACGTAACTCTCATGGTTTGAGAGTTATGGTCTTAATGAAGATAAGGGGACCACATGAAGGCTTGAAGCCCCCAAGGTCAAAGAAGTCAAAGTGACCTAAAAGAAGAAGCCATTATTTAAATGATAAAGTAAAGTGACAAAGTCAAGGTGGATTATTTAAATAATGAGAAGGGACAAAATCAAGAAATGATAAAGCAAGGTGACAAACTGGAAGAAGGAATATTTATGGAAAGTGGTTAACCCTAAAACAAGGAAAATAGGTTAAGGACCTAGAAACAATTACTATTATTTAAATGATAAATTAACGTGTGACAAATTCAAGGTGGATTATTGAAATAACTGCTAAGGACAAAATAAAGAAATGATAACGCAAGGTGACAAAATCAAGAAGGAATATTTAAAATGATAAAAGTATTGGAGAACTTTTATATTTATGGAAAGTGGTTAACCCTAAAATATGGAAAATAATATGACCTAGGAAATGGGTTAAGGACCTAAAAATGGGTTATAGAATCTAGAGGATGAAAGTATAAATAAGATAGCAATGGTCTCTTTGTAGATAATCCTTTGTAGATCAATGGAGAGCTTCTTTGTGAGAATATATTTTGAGTATTGATGGAGAGCTCTTGTGAGAGCTTCTTTGAGCATTTTTATGTGGAACACTTGAGCATATTGAATATCTATAGGTGACTGAGGTAACCAAGGATATATAAGCCGAAATTCTGAGGAAAGTGAAGAAAAGAAGGCCGAAATGCAAGGAAGGATAAATTCTTTTGATGGTGCTTTCTAAGGTATGTTATTTACAAGTCATCTCACCTAAATGTTTTTATGTAATGATTCAGATCCTGAAACTTCTATGAAAGTGAGAAAACATATCCAAGTATCTGTGGTTAAAATTTCATCTTGTGGGTCGTTGTATTTTGGGAGTTACAATCCGTGGAAAATAGGGTTTGTGGCCAGTCTTGAAACTAGTCAAAATTAGGTGTTTCGGGTAAAAATGTCTTAACTGATTCATAATAGATCCAAATTCAGTGAGACAAAATGTGTTGGTTAGGGTAAAGTCTCTAGTATTCTATGTAATAGTATCAGATTAATTCGTCAAATATTTTATGCGGGGCACGCTCTACAAGGGCGTTCTCTAGAATAATCCAGAATTCAGGAAGGTATGCCATTTTTTCTATAACTCCTTTTCTGAGAGGTTACAAGTAGTACCACTTGGAGGAATTTATATAAAAAATATTGAATAACATTGTATATCAGTTTCAGATCTTTATTCATTATAGGTATAAAGTTATGATTATTTCAAGTTAGGGTTGTTGACTAATCCAAAATTAGTCATGGTTGAGACAAGCAATTGATGAGTTGGTACATACATGAGGTGTATAGTTGATGATGTTCATACATATTGATGAGTAGTTGACACATGATTGGTATATACTTGGTACATGGTTTGATGCACTTGTTTATGGTACAGGTTGATTACAGGTTGTTTGACACAGGTTGGTGCATGGTTGATGCTCTTGTTTATGGTACATATTGATATCTGTTGAGGATTGTTGCCTCATCTCAGTTGGTGCTAAGAATGTAAGATGATTATTTCATATAGAGATGGTTCTCTTGTAGAGTTGTACTCTATTCAGTTGTTGCTGAAAAACCCGCGAATTGAAGTCCATAATAAAAAGAAAAATTGTACATACATCTTGTGTTCCTTGTGTTCCTTGTGGAGATGATTTGTTGATGATATATTGCTGATATATGTTGCTGATATGTATTC
>SNQJ01S0117603.1:17564-27669 GCA_010110895.2 Picea sitchensis
TAAAAAGAAAAATTGTACATACATCTTGTGTTCCTTGTGTTCCTTGTGGAGATGATTTGTTGATGATATATTGCTGATATATGTTGCTGATATGTATTCACATCTAACTGATTATTAATGATAGCAATGAGTAATGAGTAAATGTCAAATTCTAACTAATGTGTTTTGTGTAAGAAGGAAGTTTTGGGAAAAAGATCACCACACTCATTCACACCCCTCTAAGTGTGGTAGGTGTGTCCAATAGTAATGTCATCTATAAGATCATAAAAAAATTCATAGCTATCAGGATCAAACCCATACTCCCTTGCATCATTTCCAAGGAGCATTAAGGCTATGTGGAGGATTTACACATCATGAACAACATAATTTTGGTGCATGAAATCATCCACTACTCAAGACCACCCGCACTCCAGGTATGCTCATAAAACTTGATCTCTCTAAATCCTTTGATAAAATAAGCTAGAAGTACATGGATTCAGTCCTCTTATCCTTTGGGTTTAGTTCATATTGGATAGATTCGATCATGAAACTCACCTCTTCTGCCTTTTTCTCCATATTAGTTAATGGGGTCCCCTCTAATCCTTTCTGCCCCTCCCGAGGCATACGCCAAGGAGAACCACTCTTGCCTTTCCTCTTTGTGATAATGGCGGAAGGGTTAGGGAGGTATTTGTCTACTTCAATTACTAATGGAACCCTACAAGATCTCTCTATACATGGGCTCCAACCGACAACCTCCCATAACCAATTTGTTGACGATACCTTTCTCTTGAACACCCCCACTACCATGGAAGTAGCTAAACTTCGCACCATACTCTCAGATTTTAGTGAGGCCTCTGGAACCACCTTTAATGTGGAGAAATAAAAAATCTTCTTCTTCAACACGCCAACAACAATTTAACAAAACATCTCCCATCTCCTTGACATCCCTCGGTGCCCCCTTCCGTCCAAATACCCTGACTTACC
This sequence comes from Picea sitchensis, assembly GCA_010110895.2. Classification (NCBI taxonomy): domain Eukaryota; kingdom Viridiplantae; phylum Streptophyta; class Pinopsida; order Pinales; family Pinaceae; genus Picea; species Picea sitchensis. The sequence goes on from SNQJ01S0117603.1 coordinate 18,528, forward strand.
CCTCACAGACTTAGTAGCTCGAAATAACTCCTAGAATTCCCTTATCCTCTCAATCTCCAATCACCTCATCTCCTGGACCTTCATAACCCTTAACCTCCCTGCGAGGCTTGTCCTCCTGAAATCGGTGCTGCAAGCCATCCCGACCTACATGTTTTCGGCTCTGGCAGCCCCACAAAATTTCATAAAAAGCATAAAGAATATCCATAGGAAATTCCTCTAGAATGGACACAAACAGGGAAAAAATTGGGCCTTGGTCAGTTGGGATAAGCTTTATAAACCTACATCCGTAGGGGGTTTGGGGCTCTGCAACCCGAGGAAAATTAACAATGTAGTGGGAGCAAAAATATGGTGGTGATGGCTCAAATACCCCCATGAACTCTGGGCGCGACTCTGGAGGTAAAAATACACTCCTGGTCTGCAACAAGAAGAAATCATAAGGCTCAATGATCAGGTCCAAAGGCTCCAACATTTGGAATGCATCTTGGCGTAATCACCCACTCATTCAAAAACACAATTTCTGGGAAACAAGAAATGGACGAAGTGTTCAGTTCTGGACAGACGCCTGGAAACAACTCCCTCCCTTGCAATCTATGGAAAATTTGTCCCCATACCAGACCTACCTTCTAGACCTAAGGGATCTCAAAGTAGCATACCTTTGGCTCACTACCCAACACAACACCCCCTGGCACTGTTGGAAAATGCTACAACAAGATCTCCATCTACTGGAAAATGTCGAGATGCAAGCTTGGAAAGAAACAATAGAGAACAGGAAAATCTGCATCATCACAAACAAGGACATTCTCCATTGGGGATACTCCACAATGGGCACTTTCACGATTAAGGAGGCCTATCAAATTCAAGAGAACTTTCATGATCAGGAAAAAGATCACATTTGGCACATAATCTAGAAGAGAAAACTTTGGCCAAAGGTCTCTACCTTTCTCTGGCTCCTAGTTCATAATAGACTCCTCACATGGGACAACCTAAGGAAGAGAGGCTTTATTGGGCCCTCCATCTGCCATCTATGCAACCAACAGCATGAAACCATGGAACATATTTTCAATCAATGTCAGGATAGTAATCATATCTGGGACCAATCCATAACCATCACAAGGCAAAAAAAGCATGAAAGAACTAACATTCCAAGTACTTTAAGAAATTGGGGATTTGGGGATTATAAAATCTTGATTCTAAATAGAATCTGGCAACTTATATAGGTCTTATCATTTGGAAGCTTTGGAAAGAGAGAAATAGGTGCATCTCCAAGTCTTATCATTTGGAATCTTTGGAAAGAGAGAAATAGGTGCATCTTCCACTCTCAACCCTCCTGCCTCTCTAATGTCTGGGACAGAACCACAACCAACATTTGGGAAACAATCCAGATACAGTCCTGGAATCTAGAGGACATCCCAGATGCCCCTCCAGAATTAAACATTTTCACCGGCTGGAAGAAAATCAACCCAAAGACACCTCTTTCTCTCTCCAATCCCCCCACCCCACTAGCATGATGGTCAACTTTCTGGAGGTTCCCTCCCTCACGGTTTTGGAAGTTAAATTTCAATGTAGCATCCAAGGGTAATCCAGGACAAGTAGGATTCAAAGCAGTCATCAGAGACATCATAGGGAAAATTAAGTGCCTCAAAGAAAGATTTCTGGGGTATGATAAAAATAACTCATCCGAGCTCTGGGGCCTCATAAAAGGCCTCCAACTAGCTCTCATCCTTAACTTGCAACCCCTAATAGTCGAAGGAGACTCACAAATCATCATCTCTCTAGTCAAAAAATTTATCCAAGGTTCAAACCTGGAAAAAATCACACCCAGTTGGTGCCTCACAGGTCCCCTTTCTATTATATAAGCCTCACTAATTCCTCCCATCACTATCATCCCCTCACACATAAAAAGGGAGGCCAACAAAGTATCATATCGACTATCAAATGAAGGTGTCAACACCCAGACATAGCTCCTCATCTTTAACACCCTGGACCATCAAGAATCAAAACTTATACAACAGTGCCAAGAACTGGCTCTACAGGACTACCTCTCCCCATATGGGGTGACACATGGGCCACACACATCATCGGATGGGGCGATTACAAGGGCAGTTAAAGCCCCTCGCCGCCACCCTTCCCCCATGCCCAGTCACAATGGTTAATCTGCATGAGTGCCAAGGGTTAGTGCACTAGGCCTTAATGGAGACCCAGGCTCGGCTCCTCGAGTATGGCCATCACACCTACACTAATGTCTACCAGAGCCATCAATTCCTCTTTCCTCCTAATATTTTCACCCTATAGGAATTTCTGTATCAGGCATTTGGGCCCAAAGCACAACATGATTTCGCCAATCCTGCTCTACGATTTACCTTTCTCTGCAGGTCTTTCAGTCCCCCTAGTACTCTGCTCATCCATGCCACAAGAAAGAGGAAATCCCCGACGAGGGCCAACCTACTATAGTTGGTTTGGCAGACACAACCACCCAGGACCTGCCTCTCAAGCTCTCATACCAAGCGGGGACCATCTGGGTTCTTCTAGTCATAATTGTTTTGAACAGGCTCAACTAGAGCCCCGTCCTTCCAGTATAGAGGATCTCTATGGCCTACACCACAACCCGAGACATTCCTATTGAGATCTCATACCAAGAGGGGACCATTCTAGTTCTTCTGGCCATAATTGGTTTGAACAGTCTCAACTAGAGCCTCACACTCCTAGTACAAAGGGTCTCCATGGCAGATGCCTGGTGGAAGAAGAAATTCCGCCCAATTGGGAAGATATTTTTCCTTTCCTATCGTCAACTGCCATGGAGCACCAACTTGCCACCTGCACCACCATTCCCTTTCAGGAGCTAGTTGTGACGAGCTACATTGTGGAAGAAGAATTCTCACCTCTGAAGAATCACTCAGGACAGAATTCAACTACCACCATGGACGAGGACCCTGTCATGGATTTTGTCACTGCAAATGACTCCTTTGTTGAAACTATGTATGAATACCAAAATCATGATGACGAAGATGATGACCATAGTCACCCAACTCCAGAATCCTATAGACTCACGAAAGACCACCTGGTATTGATCTTTGAGATGAGAAGGGACTTGGAAGAGCAACAACACCGCCAGAGTTTCTTTAGCAAGCGTCTAGATGCCCTACATGAATCCCTGTCAAGAGAACCTGAGAAGAGTCATTGCTCGACTTGCTGCCATCCCTTCATCTTTAGACTCCGTCAAGATGGATGCTCGAGCTTGCCCCATGCCTAGCATTATCACATGCTTTTTCTCTGGTTTAATGGCTAATTTTTTGCAATTTTTGCATACCATAGTCTCTAGTTTAGGTTCGATAAGTTAAGGTCCGATAGGTGGTTAGGGCACTTAGTCCACTGCCTATTCTGGTTTCCACGCTAGTGGCAGAACAAGTGGCAAGTCCCCTGGTCTGTATGTTGATAGTTGTCGCTCTTTCTTTACTTTTTTGAACAATGAACAATTTTCCTATCCACGCATTATGGTTTCCACTACAGTGACATAACAATTGGCATGCTATCATGTACAATCAGACACACAAGTTTTCTGCTAAGACAAGGTAATATAATTTTTATTTATAAAAACAAATGATGGAGAACCTAAACTTGATATTAAAAGCATTTGGCAATAGCAAAAATCTAGCCACTTAAAAACCATAAACAAAGTATTTTAAATTGTTAGTTTTTATTGAACAAGGATGACAATTTAGCCTACATTAACTAATATCTAGTTATAATTATCTTTACTATTGATTAATTAACATGTAAATTATAGTAACTGTTACGACCTTTATCAAATTAAAAAGCAAAAAAAAACTTTTAATAAATGATACTTCTCTTAAAATAATTATTACCAATAATTTTAAATAATTGAAATATTTTATAGTCTAATTTATTCTTTAACAAAAACTTTTAATAAATGATACTTCTCTTAAAATAATTATTACCAATAATTTTAAATAATTGAAATAGTTTATAGTCTAATTTACTCTTTAACCAAAAATATTTCATAAGAGAATGAATTAACCATTAAACTTTAATGTTTACACTTTTAAATAAATACAAAATTTTAATTTTAAAAAATCTAATTTATTAAAAAAAAAAATGATATATTTTTTAATTAATGTTTTTAAATAAATACATAAATTTGTTTTTGACCCCGGATGGGGTGACACGTGGCGTTGTGGTGACACCAGGCTTAGCACTAAGCCCGGGCTTAAATGCCGATGGCCGCCACCCACACATCCGCATTTACGATGGTGGATGGCCATAGCAGCAGCCATACGATGGAGGGACTCCTCCCTCGCACAACCATTTACGCCTACTGTGCACTCAGAATGAAAGGGGATAAGGGAAGACAGGTGACTTTGGCTTCTGGTTATGTGATTTCTTATGATCCCGGACAGAGCGGGACTGGTCCTGCTTCGGCTCTGCTCTTCGCTTGGACGCTCTGGTGCAGTCCTGCACTCCTCTTGTCCTGGCTCATTACCTTTTCTTTGCATTGTGGTAAGGATTTCCCGGGCAGTTTGTCTTTGTGTGTGCCGAGACAGAGTCGGTATGCTCACGCTTTGCACCTGCAACCGCTCTTGTCCTGGCTCTCTAGCTTATCACTGCAACCACTTGGTACTTGCATTCATCACCCGAATATGATGGTTAGAAAGCGAGGCAGGCCTCGCCGTGGCTCAGCATGGCATGCCCACAAGGCGCAGCGACGACGAAAGGAGCAACTGGAACGTGCTCTGGCATTGGCAACCTCCACTCTTCGGAAGAAGGCTCGGGCTGAGAAATTGGCGTTGCTCACCACTATTGCAGAGTCGGGAGATGGTTGTAGCAGAGAAGCCACGACAATTCAGCCAGGTGACAGGCAGGAGGCTGAGACTGAGGCTGCGTTTCCCACCTGCTTCGTGGAGGAGGACCTGTCGATTGAAGTGGAGCCCTGTGCCATAGAAACGACCAACAGGGAGGGAACCAGACTCATTTTGGCTAGGGAAGATTATGGGGGACCTGCCGATTTTTGAGAATCCTTGCTCCATGGAGATGACCAGCTGGGAGGGCACCAAATTCATTTTGGCTAGGGAAGATGATTTCCCCGGCTGCATTGTTGAAAAAATTCCCCGTCAGATGACAACAACCCATCGCCCACCTGGCTACATGCGTAATTCACCGGTGCCGGCGAACATGCAGACCACTGGTGCTGAGAAGATTGTGGATAAAAAACGCTCGGCGAGGAAGGCTACAAAGGATGAAGCAGAGCAGAGGGAGTTTGCGGCTGGCATTCGTGCGGCAGTGGAATTGAGGAATGCTCCCCTCAGCGGCATGGGTGGCGGTCTGCATGGCTCTCTCCTCCGTGCAGAGCACCTGGCTCTGGTGTTCGAGCTCCGAGGCCACATGTCAGACCTGGAGCATAGGGCCCTCCTCATGGGCCAGCGCCTGGACCTGCTCCTCGACGCGTATTCCGGTGTTCCAGCTCAGCGGAAGCGCCCCCTGTGCGCGCAGGCTTTTGCCATCCCGGCGAGGTCCACGTGGCAGACTGGCGAAGGCGACAGGTCACCAGGTACCTAGGTTTTTATGCTTTCTTGGTTCTTAGTCTTATTGTGTTACTGTTTTATGTTCATTTGGACCATAGACATCTGTCTTGGTTTCCTCCGGGCAGGACAGATACTACTTTCCTTCATGTTTTATCATATAACTGTTATTTGCTCTCCACCTATGCTGGTTTCCGGTAATCGACAGCATTTTTGGGGACTTAGACCCATGCCACTGTATATTTTGTCAAAGTTTTTGTTAATCTAATATAGCAGGTACCGCATTTGTTATTTAAAAAAAAAAAAAATTTGTTTTAAAAAAAATCTAATTAATCAATTTGTTTTTAAAAATAATTTGATTCATTTAAAAAAAAAATCTTTTTAATTTAATATATTTTGTAATTATATAAAATTTTTGAATCAAGTTATTTAATAAATATTTATTTATAAATAAATGTTTATATTCATGAAGGTTACCTCAATTGTTCTAGTGTCATATTTTAGTTTATCATGCCGGCTAATTTTACTTTATCATGCTTTTTGTTAGTTATGCGTTTGAAAATTAAATGTGATAATTATTTCCATCCAATTTACTATATAGAAAAGAAATGTTCTAAAACAACTATATTCATATCAATTTAAATTCTTGCCATTACAACTACCATCACCTTTTGAATCAAAGTAACTAGGTTCTAGTCTTATAAACTCATTTAAAATTAAATATGACAAGTTTTGATTAACAATATTTTAAATTTTAACCATTCAAAAATTTGTAAGTATGTTTTTACCAAAACATTATTTACTTTGTTAAACACCCATAATTTTTTTTCTTTTATGTTAAAAATGTGATTCAAAGCTCAAATTTCTATTAAAAAAAAAATGAAAAATGGACTCTTCTTAGGTCTCCTACCCTTAAGGTTTTATGACCAAACCAAAGTGGTCAAGAAGTTAAATATTTTTGATGAGGGATAACATTGAAACCTAGAATTAAAAACGGATGAGATGAATTCAAAAGAACTACCTTATTATAAACATTTTATTTTATTTTATTTTTATTAATATATAGTGAAAATGGAAAATAATCTAAATAAATTTTAATCTAAAGGTAGAAAATTGTATTAAATATTTTTATTTAATTTAAATCTGTAGAAAATAAAATTAAACCTAATATTAATAAAAGGTTGATGTTTTGTGTAATTCAATTTCAACAAGTATAATTAAACAAAACTTTAAATATTTATTAAAAAATAAATAAATATGTGATGTTTTTATAAATTGATTTTAAATTATTTTTTAATTGATTAAGAGAATATCTTCAATCAAATTAACAATAAAGAACATAAACTTGATATTAAAAGCATTTTGGCAATAGCAAAAATCTAGCCACTTAAAAATCATAAACAAAGTATTTTAAATGGTTAGTTTTTGTTGAAAAAGGATGACAATTTAGCCTACATTAACTAATAACTAATAGCTAGTTATAATTATCTTTATAACATTAACTAATAGATAGTTATAATTATCTTTACTACTCGTTAACATGTAAATTATAGTAAATTTTTTCAATTATCTTTATTACTGATTAACATGTAAACTATAGTAACTTTTGCTACCTTTATCAAATTAAAAAGGAAAAAAAAAAAATTTACTTCTCTTAAAATAATTATTATTAATAATTTTCAATAATTGAAATATTTTATAGTCTAATTTATTCTTTAACAAAAAAACATGTAAATTATAGTAACTTTTGCCACCTTTATCAAATTAAAAAGAAAAAAAACTTTTAATAAATGATACTTCTCTTAAAATAATTATTATTAATAATTTTCAATAAATGAAATATTTAATAGTCTAATTTATTCTTTAAACAAAAATATTTCATAAGACAATGAATTAACCATTAAACTTTAATGTTTATACTTTTTAAATAAATATACAATTTTAATTTAAAAAAAAAAAAATTAATTAATTTAAATATATATATATGATATATTTTTTTAATTAAAATTTTTAAATAAATACATGGATTTGTTTTTAAAAAAATTTAAATAATTAATTTGTTTTTAAAAATAATTTGATTAATTTAAAAAAAAAAATCTAATTAATTTGATATATTTTGGACTTATGTAATTTTTTTAATCAAGTTATTTAATAAACATCTATTTATAAATATCTATATCCATGAAGGTTAGCTTAATTGTTCACATCTTAGTTTGTCATGCTTGTTGTTGGTCATGGATTCCAAAATTAAATGTGATAATTATTTCCATCCAATTTACTATATAGAAGAGAAACGTTCTAAAACAATTATATTCACGTCAATTCAAATTCTTTGCATTACAACTACCATTACCTTTTGAATCAAAGTAACTAGGTTCTAGTTTTATAAACTCATTTAAAATTAAATATGACAAATTTAATTGACAATATTTTAAATTTTAACGGTTCAAAAATTTGTAAGTATGTTTTTACCAAAACATTATTTACTTTGTCAAACACCCATAAGTTTTTTTATTTTATGTTAAAAATGTGATTCAAAGTTCAAATTTCTATTAAAAAAAAATGAAAAAGTCATTTCAAATCATCAACACTCACCCATATCTTTGAGTGGAAGATGCGCTACCCTTCTTCGGTCTCGTTACCCTTCTTCGGTCTCCTCTGATTACTCTAGCTAGACTTTTGTGGTAGCGATGGTGGCATTGGGTTCTATGTCAATGATCCATTTTCCCTTTTCCAGTTCTGAATTAGAGTCTGAGTCAGAATCCGACCCTGACATCATATTGGTAAGCGACTCCTAGTGACGAGATGTCAAGGAACTCCATATCTATTTGGATGTAACTGTGTAGACCACTACGGTACTTCATAGACAGGTGTTTCTTAGAGTATTTAATACCAAGCTTTGTGTGAAAGGTATGAAATATGTTGGTGTACTCGGGTACCATCTGGTCTCTCTCCTGATGCAGAGTTGTCCATATTGTTGATTAAGGTTGGTTGTCATTGATGTCAACCCTTGAAGAAAGCCCCGCAACACAAAGGTTTGGGTAATGGACCCAATATTGTTTGATGTAAAGATGACTCATTATTGTCTTGTCATGGTTGACAATAAGTAAAGATGGATGAACTCCAAAGTGGTCCCCTTATGGTGAAAGCCCTCATGGGAAGACGCTTTGTGGAGTAAGAGAACCCATGCTTAATTGTTGAATAATGAGATAAAGGACAGTGAATTTGTCAGGGAAACTATCCTATATGGATAGTGCTTGTCATGCCATTTCCGGTGGTATGTGGAATGTCACATAACTCCTCATGGTTAGAGAGCTATGACCATGAGAAGTTGGAGACCCCAGGTTTGGGTAATGGACCCAAGTTTGTTTGATGGGTAATGGTGTGAGTTATGATATATTTTCAGATAATACTATTATGTATGAATAGTACATGTCATGCCATTTCTGGTGGTATGTGGAACGTCACATAACTCCTCACGGTTTAAGAGTTATGGCCTTACGAAGTTGGAGGACCCTCATATGTCATTTAGAAGCCCCAAAAGGTCAAAGTAGTCAAAGTGGTTTAAGAGATTTTAAAAGGTAAATAATAAAGTGAAGTAATGAGTG